>JAJOOS010016824.1:0-15068 GCA_029582725.1 Solanum chiquidenum
TACTAATCTAAAAATTCTCAAGTGACACCACTCCCCGGCAGCTGCGCCATTTTGATACGTATCGTGACCAATGACACTAACTACGGTTCGAGTGTCTACGATCATCAATAATATAGTAACCCAACCAAGGGTAGGGTCGTGTCCCAAGAGAGCGATTTTGAGAATTAATAGAAAAATAAAATATAGTTCTAACTAGTCGTAGCTAAAGAAATTAACGATTAAAAACATTGTAAATCGAAGGGGGGACACAAAAGTGTCAAATATCAATTTGGGGGTTTTGTCACAAGTAAAAACAACAAAATTAACAAGAAAATCAAGTATGGGGAAGAGTTCTTGGGGTGTGACCGCAATACAAGTTGAGATAAATGGTTGGGTACATGCTTTCGATAGGAAATTTGCAAGATAATAGTGACTAGGCTAACCTTTAGATAGAAATAAGTTCCCTCTCGGGAAACTTACCCCATTTCAAATGCGTTCCTCTCAGACACTCATTTGCCGCATGAAGACCAGCCTACACCTTACCCCACTCACTCTCTTGAGATGAGTGTTAGAATATAGGACTAGTGCTCACCCTCTCGGGCCGAACCTCATGTCGACCCACTCCTTACGCCAACAGTCTAGTGGTCTTGGTTTCGCGACCTCCCTCTCGGGCAAGCCAAAAACACATGGGTGGCTTTGTATTTGCAACTACAAACCCATTAAATTAAACCACAACCACTAGGTGAAATCACCATTAAAATACCTCTAACCTATCAGCAAGCAAGACCCAACAATAATATCAACACATATTTGCTAAATCACACCCCAAGAATGGGGGTTTTTAGCCACACATCAAGAAATAATAAAATACACCTAAAATGATAGTGAAATCAAATGGGTATGAGAAATTAAACCTTGATTTAAGCAAAGGAAGAAGAATAGATAAGACCCACTTCCAACTTGGGGAAGATGAAATCCTTTCTTCAAGTTTCCAAAATCCTCTCCAAACTTGAGAGTAAAAAGTACTAAAAATTATATTGTCTAAAGTTTTATACTAAAATTGTCAAGCTAAAACTTGATACTAAGCTATAACTCTCTACGAGTATTTATAGTTTTCAAAAATATGTGTTGCGGAGGATCGTTCGGTGACATTAGTTGGAATCGCCGATCAACTCGGCGATTTGCCTTTTGGTGTAGTTCATCACCGTCTTGCATCATCCTTCGGCATCGTCGTGCTCTGGGTCATTGGGCGACATAGTACTGCTTCACGGACCTTCTCGGCGATCCGCCGACTGCTCCCTTTTTTTGCCGACTTGATTCTTTCTTTCAGGGCTCAGCACACTGGAACAAAAGGCGAAGTGAGACCCATCGGTGATTTGCCAAATGAAATTGGTGATCCTCAGGCCTTTATTTTCTTGTTCTTTTCAGCCTTTTCGTTCCTTTTTGCGCCTAAGTGTGCATGCTTCCACTAAATCTTTAAATACCTGAAACTTAAGCATTTTCATCAAATATTGATATAAAATAAGAATTTGAGGACACTATTTCTATTAAAATAAATACCTAAATGAGTCCAATTTGTGGACTCATCACTCTTTCAATGGCATCATAGATTAGTTAGGGACCAATTAGCGCAAACTAACCTACCTCAAACCACCCAACCGGAGATCTACACCTTCTTCCATATAGTGCTTCAAACGGAGCCATGGCAATGCTAGAGTGTTAACTATTGTTGTAGGCAAATTCTATCAAAGGAAGATGATCGTCCCAATTACCCTTGAAATCAATCACACTCACCCTCAACATGTCCTCTAAGGTTTGAATGGTCCATTCCGCTTGACCATCCATTTGAGGGTTGAAGGCGGTACTAAGTTTAACATTGGTACCAAGTCCTTGTTGAAACGCCTTCCAAAAATGTGAAGTGAATTGAGTTCCTCTATCTGATATAATGGACAAAGGAATCCCATGCAACTTCACTACCTCCTTGATGTACAACTTAACATAGTTTTCCGCCGAGAAAGTAGTCTTGATGGGAAGGAAATGGGCTGATTTCTATATCCTATCGACAATAGAATTGTGTTGCCTTCTAGTACGAGGCAACCCCACAACAAAATCCATATTCACCTCATCCCACATCCAAGTGGGAATCTTTATATCTTGGTCACGGTACATCTTGGTAGCTCTTGAATGAATAGATTATCGCGAACCACGAGCCTCTTCTAGAATTTTCTCCCTCAAACCATCAACATCCGGCACATACAAACTACCTTGGTACCTAAGCACCCCATCTCCCCCTTGGGAGAAAACCTCAACGAACTTATTGAGAACCGACTCTTTCAATTCCACCCAAATAGGATCAAGATGTTTTTTAGACTTCACATCAACTACAAATGACGATTCAGAACTATGATGAACCATAATTCCACCCTTGATGGAATCCACAAGTTGGACACCTAGACATGCCAACCTATGAACATCACGAACTAATTCTTTCTTCTCATTTTTATATGAGCCACACTACCTATGGACAATCTACTGAAGGCATTCGCACCCACATTGGCTTTGTCGGGGTGGTATAAGACACTCATGTCATAATCCTTCAAAAGTTCCAACCACCTTCTTTGTCAGAGATTCAAATATTTTTGGCTAAACACATATTGAAGACTGTTGTGGTCGGTAAACACATCTACATGTACCCCATAGAGATAGTGTCTCCATATTTTTAAAGCAAACACCACCGCCGCTAGTTAGAGATCATGAGTTAGATAATTCTTTTCATGTACCTTGAGTTACCTTGAAGCATAGGCAATTAATTTACCCCGTTGCATGAGGACACATCCCAAACCCACTCGGGAAGCATCACAATATACCACAAACCCATCGGTACCATCCAGTAAGGTCAACACCGAAGCGGATATGAGTCTATTCTTTAATTCTTGGAAGCTTTTCTCACAATCCTCCGACCACACAAACTTTGCTTTCTTTTGAGTTAAGGCCGTTAAGGGAGAGGCAATAGAGGAAAAACCCTCAACAAACCTCCTATTATAATCGGCCAAACCCAAAAAGCTTCTAATATAGGTATGAGCTAAAGGTCTAGGCCAACTCTTGACCGCATCCATCTTCTTAGGATCAACCTCTGTACCCATGCCCGACACAATATGACCGAGGAAAACAACTGACTTTAGCCAAAACTCACACTTGCTAAACTTAGCATATAATAGATGGTCTTTAAGGACTTGCAATACTATCCTCAAATACCTCAAATGATCACCGTCACTCCTCAAATATATCAAAATATCTTCACTAAAGACAATCACAAACGAATTAATATATTGCCTAAATACCCTATTCATTAGATCCATGAAGACCGTCGGGGCATTTGTTAGCCAAAAGACATGACTAGGAATTCGTAGTGGCCATATCTTGTTTGGAAGGCCATATTAGGAATATCAACCTCTCTCACCTTAAGTTGGTGGTAGCCCGACCTTAAGTCAATCTTCGAAAAGTAACTCGCCCCTTGGAGTTGGTCAAACAAATCATCAATTTTAGGAAGAGGGTACTTATTCTTTATAGTGACCTTGTTCAATTGGCGGTAATCTATACACATCCTAGGGGACCCATCTTTATTTTCAAAAACATTACCAGTGCACCCCATGGAGATATGCTTGGTTGAATGAAACCCTTGTCTAGCAAATCTTTGAGTTGTGCCTTTAATTCTTTTAATTCGGCCGGAGCCATCCGGTAAAGGGGAATTTATATGGGTTGAATATACGGCAAAAGATCAATGCCGAAGTCTATTTCCCATTCAGGAGGAATTTCGGGTAAGTCGTCGAGAAATTCCCTTACTACAGATACCGACTCTAAAGGAGGAGTCTCGGACTCAATGCCCTTAACTCTTACAAAATAATAGATACAACCCTTAGAAATCATTTTACAAGCCTTTAGACATGAAATGACTCGACCTCTAGGGATTGAATTTCCCCCCTTCTATTCCAAAATGGGCTCATTTGAAAATTGAAACTTTACTACTCGAGTTGTACAATCAATGGAAGCAAAACAAGAATGCAACTAATCCATTCCCAAGATGACATCAAAGTCTAACATATCTAATTCTATCAAATCAACCGAAGTGACTCTATGAGATAAAGATATAGGACATCTCCTATACACTATTTTAGCTATAACCGAATCACCTACAAGGCTGGACACGGAAAATGATTCTTTTAACTCTTCGGGAGACATTTCAAATTTCATAGCCACAAAAGGAGTAACAAAAGATAAAGTGGCACCGGGGTCTAATAATGCATAAACATCAATTGAAAATACTTGTAACATACTGGTAACAATGTCCGGGGACCCCTCTTGATCACTTCTAGATTGGAAAGCATAGAAGTGATTCTTCTTGGGAGCATCGGCATTAGAACCACTTGGAGGAGCTTGGTTACCCTATTTCCCTTTGGCCGCACGAGTTGGACAATCTTTCAATTGATGTTCACTTTTCCCATATCCATAGCATACACCCATTCCAGCAAGACATTTCCCCTCATGTTTCTTACCACATTTGGCACATGTAGGTCTCTCCATGGAAGATCAACTCCTATTGCCTCCTTGAGGCTTAGCGTTAGACACCCTATCTTTGTTGGGTCTTGAAGTATTAGAGGAGCCTTGGTTGGAAAACCTTTTCCTGAACCTTGGTCCACTTTGACCCTCAAACTTACCCTTACAAGAATTACCATCATCGAACCTTGTCTTCTTTACCTCTCTACTCTTCTTCCTAAGCCTTGATTCCTCAACTTGTTGAGCATAGACCATTAGACGTGAAATGTCCATATTGTCATGAAGCATGGCCGCACGACATTCTTCCTCAATTGAATCGAACACACCCGTCATGAATCGGCTCATCTCATCTCTAGGATTAGACATCAAAGATGGGGCATATTTGGACAACTTAGTAAATTTCAAGGTGTATTCTTGGACACTTATACCTCCTTAGCAAAGGTTGATAAATTCCTCCACCTTTGGTTCCCTCATTTCCCGTGGAAAGAACCTATCAAGAAATACCTTTCTGAATACTTCCCAAGTTATGGGACCCACTCTTATAGCCCTATTATCCTTCCATTGAGTAAATCATACTTGGTCCACATCCTTTAATTGATACCTCACTAGTTTGGCCTTCTCTATAGAGGTCATCCCCATAGCATCCACTATCTTGTAGACCTCTTCCAAAAACTCTTGTGGGTCGTCATTCACCTTGGAACCCAAGAAAATAGGAGGGTTCATCCTTATAAAGTCTCTTAACCTTGAAGCCATGGTGCTTGCATAAGGATTCACTCGGGGCCCACCTTTCCTATTTGCTTGAGCATAGCTTGGGCTTGATTGGTGACAGCTTGAGTCTGAACCGTCATGAGTTGAATCCAAGTTTAGAGAGCCACCCTTATCTCCACATTTGTCATAGCTCCCTCATCATTAGTAACTTGAGGACCTTGAGGACCTTGAGGGTCTTGAGGATATTGAGGAGGAACTCCTTCATTCACCATTCCTTCTTCTTAAGTTCACCCTTCTTATATTCATTTCCTATAATCACAAGAGAACGGTTAGAAGAAAGGATTTCATAGAGTTAGAACTCCAAAGCACGACTAAAGAGTAATAAAAGAAGGAAATGTTCCTAAACATCTTATAGCCTCATATTCATAAGTGTGGCGCGCTTCACACTCATGAACAGAACTCTACTAGACGTGGCGCATGAGACATCAACCTAAATATTATTCCCAAAATCTTATGCTCTGATACCAAGTTTGTCACGACCCGTGAGTACCCCCTAGACGTAACTTGGTGTACTTGACCCCGAAAGAGTCTCATACAAGCCTCTAGCATAATCATTACATAAGAAATAGAAAATAATGCAGAAATTTAAAACTTTTACAATCGAATTTCAACTTTACTATTCATAGAAGAAAGTAATAGGAAATCTAGACTTTGTCTCATACACCATCTAAAACATACGAATACAAAGTTTGGGACTTAGCCCTTTACATCAATAAAAGTCTCAACATGAGAAGTACAATAGAACTAAGAATTAGGAAAATCCCGTCCTTGAACTTGAGGACTCACCACAACTTGGAGATAAGCAATCCAAGTCTTCTTCAAAAGGATAGTGAAAGTCACCTAGCCGGAACCTACACTCATTAAGATGTAAAAGGAATAAGGGGTTAGCACATAATATGTACTAATTATGGAAGCATACATAAAATCCTTAAATATGATAAAAAGGACATTTTTATTTGAAAAGTATGCCTTTGTAAAGTTTAGAAACCATCATGCATTTACAATGTACAACACAAGCCATAATCACACTTACACTCATTACATGATAATATCAACACCTTAGCAACCTCTAAGGAACACTTGTGCTATGTATGGTTGGCATCCCATAATACCAACCCTACTAAGCACCCCCATGAAGCTACCTTGGTCATGCATATCATCTTTAGACCTCATTGTAATCATTAGTCACCAATAAGGAAATAGTCATGAACATTACTTTGAATACAAGGATAGTCATTCATACTAACTAACCATTCAACACACATGTATGCATTTGTATCTCATCACAATATAAAGGAACCATCCCACAACATCCTACTAAGTACACTTGTGCAATGTGGAAGTGAAGTTCTATACCCCCACTCCTACTAAGTAAACTAACCAAGAAGTCATTGTATAGTTCAAGTCTCATTCATTATCTTTCATTTAGGGAAGAATAGCCATAACCGGCATAGACCATGTGAGCTAAATGGAATCCAGTGTCGTGTAACCTCACACCGAAAGAAGGTGTCCTACTTGCCTAAGGTAGGAGTAAATGAATTAGCATCTACGTGGATCCACTAGCTAAGTCCTATGTTGGCACATAGTTATGGGATAGGGAGATTGCTTCTAGAAACCCACCCTATTTCATTGGCGGAGGGGCTTCCATCTCATGAGTTCACTTTCGATGACCATCACTGTTGCATTGGTGGGAGGGACTTTACCTCATTGTCCATATCCACTCGGTGCTAAGCATTATTTCCCAAATTATACAATATTTAGTCTTTAATTGCATTTACATGTGTGAAGAAATGCTATATCTTTCATTAAATATAATTCATCAAAATAGCTCATAGATTCATTAAAGGTGAGAATGTACTTCGAACCTTAGAATCAACATTAGTGTGTGAGTAGGATTTTCACATTACATTCATAGTGTTTTCATGAGAAATAGACTTTCAATCAACACAATACATCATCATCATTCTAGACTATTCATGTGTCATCAAGTATAAGGGTAAGGGAAAAACAACCTTTCAACAATACCATACTTTACACATTACTCATATGAGAATTACTTTCTAAGTGAATCGATAGGTTATACACAACTTTTATCTACATATACAAACCCTAGCAATTTACCCCTTTCAAGGTCATGAATCATGTATCACAATTACACCTAAAGATACTACAATAGGCATGACCAAAATAAAATTCAATAACTAAATTTACATAGAAACAATTCATAGTAATCATCTTGCATCAACACACCCATCACAATACTTGAAATTGGGGTCATGGGGGTGTTCATGGGTTCAAGCGGAATTTTAGAATTAAAATCACCATTAAACATCAATCATCATAATATAATATAATGAACATAATAAAATCATTTTTAGGAAGAACCCATGGTTGGAATAGAAACCCTAGTTTTTGAACAATATACTAATTTCGAAATCAAGTGTTGAAGGGCATCATGGAGAAAAGTGTTCCATGAATCAAAGTCCCCATACTTAATTGATGTTTTACCATGAAATTGGAGTGAAAATCTTGGAGCTTGAACCCTATTCTTGAGCTTCTTCTTTGTTCTTCAATGAAGTTTAGAGAGAGAATATTTTGAGAGGGAAGTGGGTTTGATTTTGAGTTTGTGAGTTATGAGAGTTAGACGATTTGTTTAATACTTAAAAATACTTTAATATACTTAAAACAACTAAAAATAACCGTCCCCCACCCTAACTTAATTAATTAGTAAGTTACCAAACTACCCCCACTTAGCCGACTTAAGGCAGCATTTCTAGGCCCCATTCACGATTACCCGACCACGGGGTATGGTCTGAACCGTAAACCATACTGGTCACTCATGGTTTGGGTCTGAGGCTAGCCTTTTTGCCTATGTCCAGGACCCATCCACGAGCCCCCACCTACGGGGCGTGTCCACTGACCGCACTATCCAGGCGTCAAATGGTGATGTGACTAGGAAATGTTGGGGATCTATTGAGGAGACTAAGTCCTGACTCACGAATCCCATCCATGGGGCCTGAGTCAGTCCACGGTTCGTGCACATTGGTTTCATGGATGATGCTACTTTTGGCAGCTTTTAGAGCAGCCCTTTGGCTCTTATCAAGGACCCATGCCCTGATGTTTAGGCACTAGGACCTTAGTACCAATTTAGGGAAGTTATTTTAAGATTCTCACCTTACGTTTTAACTTCATTAGGCTAATACACTACACGTTAGGCCCTAGCTTAGGTCATTAAATATACGGGGTGCTACAAGCAGCAACAGCCAAAACTGAGCTGATAGTAACCATCTTAGCCACATGACAGAAACTTTAAGTGTAGTCCAGACCTTTTTTTTTATTAAAGCCCTTGGTAACCAATCTGGCTTTGCCTCTCAACAGCCCCCGAGGCTAAATACTTGAGTTTAAACACCCATTTATTGCCAATGGATTGTTTACCAGGTGTTAACTCAGTAAGGCTCCAAGTGTGGTTATCCTCTAAGGCAGCAATCTCTGCATGCATATCCTCCACCCACTATGGTTGTGAAGAAGCCTCAAGAAAAGTACTAGGCTCAGAAATAGTAGCATAAGAGGCTAAAGCAGCACCATAGGAAGCAGTGAGATTAGTATAGGCGACATGATTAGAGACTGGGTACAGACAACTAGAGGTAGGCATAGAAGTGTAAAAATCATGAAGCCAAATAGAAGGTTTTGTGGACCTAGTAGATCTCCTCAAAGGTCTACGGTCACTACCAATAGCAGGAACAACACCTGAGGAATTAGAGGGCTCAGCCAGCACTTCCTCAACAATAGGAGAAACATTATGAGTAGTATGAGTATCAACTGAAGCACCCTCATTTGAATCAACATCAGTAGGGGTAACAACACCACATGTGTCATCAGTAAGTACCTCAATAGGATAATCTAGGAACTGTAGTACAGGGAATAAAAAGGAACAATAAGAACTCATGTGTTTGAAGGGAAAAACCTCCTCCTTAAACACAACATCCTAACTAACAAAAGAATTCTTAGTAGTCAAAGCATACAACTTGTACCCCTTCTGTAGAGTAGAGTAACCAAGTAAAACTGCAGGAATTGCGCTAGAGGCAAATTTGTCAACACCCCACACCTCAGTGGAAAACACAGGACAACCAAACACCCTTAAATGATCCAAAACAAGAGGAATATGATACAGTAAATCATGAGGAGTCTTGTCGTGAAGCACATTATAGGGAAGCTGTTGATTAAGTAGACACTAGTAGTGACACATTAACCCCAGAATCTGAGAGGTAGATTGGCGTGAAACCTTAGTGACCTAGCCATATCTAGAATATGTCTGTATTTTTTTTCAACAACCCCATTCTGCTGAGGGGTATAAGTACATGAACTTTGGTGAGGAATGCCTAGTGTGTGAAGTAGAGAAGTGCCTTGTGCGTTGAAAAACTCACAACCTTTGTCAGTTCTGAGTACTTTAATAGTGGTGGAAAAAATATTCCTAACCATGGCAAAGAAATTGGTAAAAGCTACTATAACCTCAGCCTTAAACTTAAGTAAGATTAACCATGTGTATTTGAAAAAGTCATCAACTAAACTAAGAAAGTATCTCTTATTATCATGAGTATGTACTGGATAAGGACCCCATACATCAACATGTATAAGGTCAAAGCAACCAGTAGTAATATAATTACTCAAAGGAAATGATAGTCTGGACTGTTAAGCCAAAGGTCATACAATACAAATAGAGGTAGAGCTGGAGGAGATAGACATGAAACAATTAAGGTTTCTAATAGTAGATACAGGTACATGGCCTAATATCTTATGCCAAAGAGACATATCTACATTACAAGACTGAGTAGAGGCAGTTTGAGCCACAGGAACACAGGCTGGAGTAGACTGCAAAGGCACTCTAGGAGACTTATTTAGTAAGTAATCAACATTCACAACATATAGATCATTCTCCAGTATGCCAGTCCCCCTCATAGTCCCACTTGGGAGGTCCTGAAACACACAAAAGTTAAGATAGAAGAGGACATGACAATTTAGCTCTTTAGTCAGTTTAGAAACTGACAACAAATTATGTTGAAATGCAGGAATATGCAGAACATTATAAATCTCTGTTTCTCCAAGGCCCTTTGAAGAACCAACGTGAGTTACATGAGCAAGTGCACCATTGGGAAAATGAACCTTAGTACATCAGGCATTAGGTAATGAAGAGTGTTGATTCATCAGAGTCATGTTATTAACCATATGTTGAGAAGCTCCAGAGTCAATAATCCATGTATCAGCCTAAATAATCTTAGAGGAACAATGCTTCATACCCCGATGCCAGGATGTTACCACAGTTGGGCTTTGCCTTTGGCTTCTCATTCTCTTGATCTAACATGTCCAGGAGCTGTAGGTGTTGTTGTGGAAAGAAATCAACATGTTGTTGAACTTGTGGATCATAATGATTAGACATAGGGGCATGCGAAGGAGTAGTAGAAGGGAAACCACCACCAGTTGGCCTGAAAATAGTGCTTCCATGTGAGCTGTTGTTAGGTCCCTAAGCAGACTGAGTTGAATACAACATGAGATGACAATTACCAGTAGAAGTACCTACAAAATTGGCTCCAAGAAGAAGTCCACTGGATGTTCTCCTCTTACCCTTCCAATCAGCAGGGTAGCCATGGAGTTTGTAACAAGTAGATCTCACATGACCTTTCCAGTTGTAGTAGTCACAATAGATATGACTATTTGTGGATGATTTATGAGAAGATCTTGAACCAGCTCCTGAAGGAGTGTTAGATCAAGAGTTGGGATTGAAATTGGATCTAGGCATAACACTCATGTTGTTACTGAAGACTGCCATAGCCTCATTCACCATACTCGAATTATCACTACCTATAGCATTAGAATTTCCAAGGATCCTATGACTGGGGCACTTTTCTACAAACAAGGAGGTCAGTAATAGGTTATCTTGTGAAATTTGGAGATGCACTCATTTTCGGGAAATAAAAAAAACACAGTGGCTAGAAGCTCTACTGAAGCTGAATTCGGAAGCATGGCATCATATGTAGCAGAGATCAGTTGGCATATTGGTTTGTTTAAGGCGTTGGGATAAATATCAAGCAGCCAATGAATGTATATTGTAACAACAAGGCTGCAATTAAGATTCCATCAAATCCTATCTTTCATGAAAGAACTAAACACTTTGACATTGATTGCCACGTTGCCAGAGAAATGCTACTACAAAAAATGATTAAGACTCATCATGTTTCAACAAGACCAACTGGCAGATCTACTTACAAAAGGGTTATGGAAAGCTTCACATCTATTCTTAATGTCCAATCTAGGAGTAAGAGACCTATTTTAGCCACCATCTTGAGGAGGGGTGTTATGCAGTAAAGGAGCTAAGACAGTGGTAGTTGTAGCAAACTGTTAGAATAGTTAGTTATAAGTCTGTTAGGAAAGTTGTTACAAGTTAGTTATTATTAATCATAGTTGAGTTAAAGTAACTAGCGTAGTTAGCTAATATCAAAATGCAATGTACAATATATAGAGTGGATACTCATTTGTAAATGTATGAATGACTCTATGAGTTCAATATAGTTTCACACAATTT
Source organism: Solanum chiquidenum (assembly GCA_029582725.1). Taxonomy (NCBI): domain Eukaryota; kingdom Viridiplantae; phylum Streptophyta; class Magnoliopsida; order Solanales; family Solanaceae; genus Solanum; species Solanum chiquidenum. The sequence goes on from JAJOOS010016824.1 coordinate 11,879, forward strand.
TCTCTCAGAATCTCCATTACTTATTATTCACTGCTGAAACTAACACCCCCATTATACTTTTGGGACATTGGTGCCCCTGCCATCCAAATACTAGAGCATATATACCTTTTACTCTAACTTAAATGTTCTAGCTAACAATCTCAGATAAATGTAGAGGTTATACTACTACTACTGATGCTAGTACAATGGAATCCCAGTTTGTGGGTATGCCTCCTCTCTAGATGTAAGATTTTCCTAATTATTATATATAAATAAATAACTTTTACAACAAAAAATGAAGGAAAAGAGTTGAATGGGACCCACAATAAGTATCATTTAATCTCACATAAGCACTTATATAGACTACGTACGCAAAGGATAAATTTGTCTGAGAATTCCAGAAAATCAAAAGAGCGGCAGTAAGTTGAAAATCAAAATCTGTAAAATAAAGTTATATAACAAACGAACCCTCAATCTTACATAATAATTTTTAAAAGCACACACGTTGATAATAACTTGTGTGCTTGTTCTCCTTTCTTATTTCGTAATATTCTTACATCAACATGTTTATAGGGATATTGCGAGTTTACTTAGGGTAAGTTTAAACTTTATAATAAATTAATTAAATTTTGATTATGTGCATGTTTGATTTAATCATTTTAATTTTTATATTTTTAAGGGCTTAAATAGATTTTATGTTACAATCCAAAATGGGTTATAATTTGTCACACCCCAAGGCTACCCCCTGGATGCAGACACATGACCTAGAATCACAAGTGAACCCAAGCTAACCCTGCTGGCATAATCATAAGCATACGATGATAACAAAACAGATGCAGAAACTTAATTATCATGAAAATGAAAGTGATGGGGAATACCCATTCTAAAACTGAATATTAACATACTAATCTGATTTGGATCATTCTAACAGCTAAGAACCCAATAATTCTAACATTCAAGAAACCCTAGGTCTAGTCATAATAAGGGAATCAAGAAATTGACTGAATTCTAGGGACCCACTAGTGAAATCCTGCATACCTAGTGATGAATTTCACAAAGAAATCCTTTGATTTCGGGGCTGAAACTGATGGAACCTTGCTGCGTTCTTGAACTAGGGTTCTTGACTTCTTTCTCCTCTTAGCGTTCTAATTTTTCTAAGTTTTGATGAATGATTTGACTTAGGTAAGTTCTAGTTATGTTTCTAGGCTTAAACTAAATAAAACCTCATAATTTAGGGTCTAGACGACGTAGCTTAGGGGTCCAACGAAATAGAAAAAGACCAAAAGACCCCTGACTTAACTAATGTTGGAGTAACCGACGGACGGGACCTACGGGCCGTAGATCAACCTACGGTCCGTAGCTCAAGTCTACCCGACAGGGCTTCACTAATACGAGCATAACATTTTACTCGGAGGTCAGATATTAGTAAACTTAGTGGCGTTAGAAAGAGGATTCAATTATCTATCATATCATAGGTCATAGGACACATAATTCCTTTTGTGCTGGGAGTGCTGACCAATTGAAGTTGACCCAATTAGCAATTCTCCTCTAAGTGGCTGCTGGTTTTCACCAACGATCAGACCTATGGACCGTGGATCGAATGACGGCCCATGTTGGTCGGCCATCGTTCGTGTCAGAGGGTGGGTAAAGGAGGCCAAGATCCATGGACCATGGTCTGGCCTACGGACCATGGGTCTGTCCGTGGGTCGAGACTTAGCCAATTTTCGAAGTTGGGTTTGGGGAGGGGTTGCAGTGGTGAACCACGGACCACCAGCACAGGCTGTGGTCTGACCTACGGTCTGTGGGTGGCAACTGTGGGTTGCACCTGCAACTTCTCAAAATCTGCATTTTTGGTCTATTTTGGATACGATGTGTTACATTATCTCCCCCTTGTGATCATTCGTCCTCGAATGAAGACTACACTAGTTGAGTAGGGAGGGTAAGAGCTGCAAACCCTACTACTAAGCACTGGAAACTGATTTATGACTTAACTGAGTTCCAAGAACATGCAAATACGCTGAAAATGCAAGCCTGACTAAAGGAACAAAATACTAAGATTGAATTAGTGCATGAATAAATGAAAAACTGAAGAGGAACTATAACCTGAAGTTGGAATGGAATCGGAAGGAAAGAGATGAGGATACTTAGACTTTATGGTTGCTTTTGCTTCCCAATTATGTCCCACTACGAACTGGCTCCTCCACAAAACCTTGACATAAGCGACTTCTTTGTTTCTCTACCTTCTAACCTGACGATCGAGAATCTCAACTGGTACATCCTCATATGAGAGACTATATTTCAAGGCCACACTCTCTAGTGGCACTATGAATGCTGGATCACCCATACACTTTTTCTAAAGTGAAATGTGAAAAACCAGATGCAGTGCTGCTAATTCTGCTGGCAACTCTAACTGATAAGCCACTTTACCAATCCTCTTCAAAATCTTGTAAAGGCCTACATATTTAGGACTGAGCTTCCCTTTATTGCCAAATCTCATCACCCCTTTCATAGGTGACACTTTAAGGAAAACCCACTCATCAAATTGGAACTCTAATTCCCTTCTTTTCACATCTGCATAAAACTTCTAGCGACTTTGGGCAGTTTTAAGTCTACCTCTAATCAGTTGCACTTTCTTCATAGCATCGTGGACTGAATCTGGTCCTATCAAGGATTCTTCACCTATTTCAAACCAACCAACTGGAGATCTACATCTATGCCCATATAATGCCTCATAAGGGGCCATCTGAATGCTGGAATGGTAACTATTATTGTAGGCGAACTCAATAAGAGAAAGGTGATCATCCCAACTACCCTTGAAGTTGATCACACAAGCTCTCAACATTTCCCCTAAGGTATGAATGATACGCTCTACCTGACCATCTGTATGTGGATGAAATGATGTGCTACGGTTAACCTGAGTACCAAGACCCTTCTGAAATGACTTCCAGAAATGAGAGGTAAACTGAGGACCTCTATCTGAGATGATAGAAAAAGGAACCCCATGCAACCTCACAATCTCATTAATATAAATCTTGGCGTAATCCTCCGTTGAATTTGTAGTCTTGACCGCCAAAAAGTGAGAAGACTTAGTAACTCTATCAACAATCACCCAAATGGAGTCATGATGTCTGCGAGTACGAGGTAAACCTGTGATAAAGTCCATGTTGATCACTTCCCACTTCCAAGTAGGAATGTCAATCTCTTGAGTCAT
>JAJOOS010016826.1:0-10739 GCA_029582725.1 Solanum chiquidenum
ATTATGCTTATCGCTTATGGTCATTTTATTTGCTTCCGCGACCAAGGATGTGTAATGATACGCTATGAGGCTTGTTTGAGGTTCCTTCGGGTTCCTCATTCGCCGGTCACGTCTAGGCCCTAGGCTTGGGTCGTGACAGTATCATAGCACAGAGTTTAACTGTCATAGGGAGTTTATGAAGTCGTGTTAATAGGATCTTATTTATGGTTGTGAGAGCCCTACTTCTATAAATGAGGGACTACAGACATTTAAGATAAACTTCCCTTCTTCATACTCTAAATTGTGCAATAGAACTATGTCATGAGCAACTTATTCAAACTCGTGCATTCTCAAATCCGTTTGACTACCCCTCATACTCAACGTGGTTGAAAAGCAAAGCCCTGATCCTTATCGATGAGTTACTCTTAACAAAAGTCTTCAGAAATTCATGTGATTGCAGAGGGGCTTGAAAGAACCCTGTGAGTGAGCTCAACTGTTGAGATTCGACAGCATGCACTCTTATTCATATTAATCATCCATTCGAGCTAAAATAAACATGTACTCCCATACTCTCTTCTCTAAAACTATTTCAGTTGATACCCCTATGAGGAACTATGTTTTAGAACTTGGGTAGTATTTTCACCCAGAAATATAGTATGAGTTACGATGTTATGAGCCAGTAGTAGTAGAAGTGTCCAAAGTTAGAAGAATGCTTGCATAGGTATAGTAATCTAAGAAAGTGAGATAGTGATTAGGTAAATTATGTAGTTGTAGTCATGTACACGGTAAGTAATTAATTAATGAGGAGTTTTTATCCCTTATGTGTAGGCTAAAGAGTGATAATATTTTATGAATTTCATGATAGAAGGTAGATGAGCAGTTACTAGTTAAGATGAGTTATAGTGTACTTTAATCAGAAAGACGTTTATGTCGGTGTGTTATTATGTTAGTGAAGACCAAGTGTAGGTGTTAAATAGAAGAGCAGAATATTCATGAGGTGATAGACCTAAGCTAGGCGTATGGTTTTTTTAGGGAGAGCCATATGGTATTCGGAGGATTGTAGAACTAATTAGGCAATGATGTATATTAAGTGGCTAAATAGTACTTAAGTTGTGAAAGGAAATAAGATGGTAATCAGTAAATAGGTAGACTGAGAGATAAAGATTGACTACTTGTCATGAGATCTTAGTGGGTGAGTGTTTCTTAATCTTATCTAGTAGTTGTACAATAGTATAGTAAGTGGAAATTATATTGATAAATGTGTTTAGTAATAGACACTAAGCTTGAATTTGAGATGAGTGTCGTGATAAAAAATAGATGGCAACATGAGGGTGATGATGTTAGTTCGAGATCTAATCTATTAGGTTAGACATAAATTAGGTGAGAAATTAAGGTGTTACTTTTGATAAATGTGAGTGGTAAAAGTGTGGTATTATGACTCTAGATGAGAGCAAGAGTGTGTGGCTAAGTCATTAGATTAGCAAGAGCATTAAAAGGTGTACCTGAGATTGTATGTAGTCAGATGAGGTTCTAATTATGTTTATGACTTTCTATATGTGCCTAGATAGTATATTTTAGTTATCAATGTGGAGTAGACTGATTTAAGTATTATTTATCTGTAACACCCCATAGAATGTAGTTAGACCTAACTATTGTTTGATGGAATCTAGTAGGACGAACTAGAGCCTCACATGTTAGTTTATAGTTGGACACTTGTTTAAATGATGAATAATGGCTTTTGAAATTAGTTTGGTGATTTTAGAGGTCAAACGTCAAGAAACGATTATAACGCCCGGAAACTAGTAAGTTGAACTAGTGAGATGAACTAGTGTGTTGTAGGGTCTTGTAGTGGACCTTTGGAGTGTTTTATGAGGGTTTAAATGAAGATAAATGTTCCCTATACTTAGATGGACATAAATAGGGGTTAAACGTCCGGGTACGACCCCCCAAGGACCACCCTAGGTGTCCTTGAGGAGGACCCCATCATTGGCCAAAAGCTGTCAAAAACAGCTTGACTTACGGAGGCAAGTGACGCCCCGTAAGCCTGCTCCGTAGGTCAGAACTTAGTATAGGGAGCCTTACATTTCATGACCAAGTCCCAGACCCAAACAACAAAGGCACAGAACCGCCCGTCACTCCACCTACGGTCCGTAGGTGAAGGTCTCGTAGGTCTACCCAGTTTTCAACTTTTAGTTTTAAGTGAGGAGTTGAGGGTTAGTTTAGTAATTAGTTTAGGGGTTAGGAGGGTAGATTAATTCGTTAATTTACCTCCTATAAATAGTTAATAGACCCTAAACTAATCACTTTTTACCCTTACATCTAAAGACCCCTAAAATCCTCTCCAAAATATCATCTCTCTAGAATTGAAGAAGAAGAGGAAGAAGAGAAGAGAAGAGGGTAGTGGCTTAGGGAGATTTTCTCCATGGATTCAAGCTTAGTTTAAGTCTGTGATTGAAGTTATGTAAAGATTTTCATCTATGGGTTCTTCCACCCATAGAATCCCCTAGAAATCCCCAAGGTTTTGTGAAGAGAAAACCCCAATCTAAGCTAGGGTTACTTCCAAAGCATGGGTTTTAGGTGGGTATGATTCCAAATGGTTGGATACTACTCATGTATGATTAATTTAGTATTTATTCATGATATTATGAGGATTTTATGTGATTTCCTTGATTTAATCCTAATTTTTGAGATATGTGGGTTCATGCTTTTGGATGAGAAATTGATGATTCTTGCTAGATTATCTTGAGTTGTTATCATGAATAGAACTTATCCAAGAATAGAAATATGAAATCATGAGTTAAACTAGATGTATGCATATATGATAGAATATGATTTGAAATGATAAAAATTGGGACTTATGATGAATTATGCTTATAATTGACTATGACTAAGGCTTAGGGCTAATGTGTCTTGTGATCTAGAGTAGTTTGATGATTGTGGGGTAAAGCTTGAATGTATGGCTTGAACTCATAATGTTGATCACTAGGGCTTAAAGAGTTAGTCTAATATGATGAGATATCTTGCATATATGTAGAATGTGAAAGGTTAATCACCTTAAATGAATCATGCTTGTTAAGTTGGAATAGCTTGAGATTGAGTCTTATGATTCCGTCATGGATAGTTAAATTATGTAGCTTGGGATGGTAGATCTCATGGTAGCTTGGGATTGAGGAATTAAGCTCTCCTAATGTTAGCTTGAACTTGCATTGGTTAGATGTTTTTCATGGTAGCTTGCATTAGCGTAGGCATGGTAGCCTTGGATTGAGGATCTATGCTCTTATATGGGTAGACTAGGATTGAGACACAATACTCTCCTAAGGATAGCTTAGGGTTGAGGATTCATAATCCCCTAAGGATAGCTTGCATCTTATTTAATTGTTGCAGGTGGCTAGGTTGGTATACTTGTATCCTTTCTTTGATAGCTTGGATTGTATGATATGATGTTTTCCATGGTAGTAGGTCTAGCTTGGTAGTATGCTATTCTTGATAGACTAGAATGAAAGATAGTTATCATTGAGTAAGTTAGCCTAAAGGAGTACTTAGTGTGAATGGTAGTATGGGATGCCATTCATACATGGCATAAGTATGACTTGAAGCTACTTATGAAATGTCCTCTTAAGTGAAGTATGCCTAGCTTGGATAGTTGCTATAGTTGCCTTCTATGATATGATTGACTTAAGATGATAGTTCCTTGTCAAATATGATAGTAGGTCAATAGTGACACTTAGAAATGGTAACATATGAATATGGTGACTTCTAGGATATGCTTGGTGTGTGTGGTATTATGGGATGCCCCACATGCATTGCACAAGTGTGCCTTGAGGTTACTTAGGGGTTTAGTGCTCCTATGTCATGAAAACCTAGGTATTGACTATGAAGGTGGACTATGACCAAGAATGACCAAAGAGAGGTACTTAGCTTAGGTAGTATTATGGGATGCTATATTGGCCTTGCACAAGTATACTTGGACGTGGCTTGTGAAGTAGTTCACTTGAATATGAAAGACTAATGGTTGAATTATTAACCTCTGTATGTCTTATGTTGACTTGTTATGATGTGATACTTATGTTGGAATTATGTTATGATTATGTTATTGTCTCTTATGATTATGTCTTATGTTGACTAACCATTTTGAGATGTTTTATGTTGGTATGTTACTTTTCATACTTGGTACATTTTGTACTAACACATATTGCCTACATTCTAATCAAATGTAGGGTGTTGGAGATTGAGTGCTTTGGAGGCTAGGTTTCTAAGGCTTTTGAAGACTTGAAAATTTGGTGAGTCCTCATAGCTTTGAGGACAAACCCCTATGTTCCTTTTTATATCTTTTCATTATTTTTCAGACATTGTATGGGCTGCGTGCCAATGACTTTTATTCATGTTATTCATAGATGGTTTTGAGACATAAACTTAGTAATGACTTCTGCTTTTATGAAATGTTTTCGTTTGAACGATTTAAAGAAAGTTTTAAATTTCCCGTATTTTCTATGATCTTATGTTATGACTATGCTAAGGGCTTGTATGTGACCCCTTCGGGGTCAAGTACGCCGGTCATGTCTAGGGGGTGCTCTCGGGGTGTGACATTATCACCCTTAAGAGTTTGGCCTGAGAGATCATATATAGTAAATGATAAGACTTTCAAATATAGTTCAAGTTTCCTCCAGTTAGATTGATATGAACTTAGAAAGACAACATTAGTGGGCTAAGAAGGATAAGTCATACTATTAAGAGTTAGATTAAGCGGGTTTATAAGCCAATGGAAAGAGGTTAAAAGAAGCATCTTAGAAAGAAGCCTTAGAAAGAATCTTAGTATTTGTACATGGAAAGCCTTGTAGACATGAGTTAGCATTTTTCCAAGTATTTGAGTAAATTTAATATAGACTAGTTTAGAAAAGATGGAATAGATCCATAGCTTTAAAGTATCAACTTCAGTCCTAAGGGGGAGATGATAAGATGAGAAACCAAGTCCAGTATTAAGAATCAGATAATGATGTGTTTAGAAAGAGTTATAGTGTTATATCAATCCATTCGTACTCTAGAGTATTTTTCAAAGTTCACTCATTACAACTTCTTCTTGTTGTTTCTAATATCAGAATTGTTTCTATGACCTATGCTCATACACTTCAAGTTGATTCATATCTATGCTCAATTCCTAGAATGAGGGGAAAATACTTTAGCCCATTGATCTCAATCTTACTCCATAAGGTTATGGATATCATCATCATGATATGAACATATTCATATAGGCACTCTTGTCTCATAGTATGATTAGTCTTGCAAATTTATGATTTACTCTCAATGGCTAGCCACATAATGTTGCGTCATTCATATTCTTACATAAAAAAATTCGAATGAATCATGCTTATGATCTTTCGCCTAAGCTCTTTTAGGGATCCTTTTTAGTGTTGATAGCGATATTGTCAATAGTAGTTGAGTAATGATAAAAGGAGAGGGTTGATGTTTCTTATTGTAGTAGTGGTGATCTTCTTATTCCATTTAAAGGTATAATGTGGAGGAGGAATAGGATAGTGTTTTACTATGAGTAATAGTTAAATGAGAGAAATTAGTCGGTTAATGGTAGTAATGTGTGAAATTTTAATTAGTAACAATGATGTGATAATGAGAAATATGTCATACACCGAGCTACCCCTGAGACGTGGACACGGGACCTAGGATCACAAGTGACCCCAAGCTAACCCTGCTCGCATGACATGAGCATACTATGAATAATAATAACTGATGCGGAAGCTAATCATAAATAAATCTGAAATGATGGGAAATCCCCGTATACTAAAATTGAATATGGAATTTGAGAGTTTAATACAAAAGAAACATCAAACTCAAATACTAAGTTGAATCTAACTATGTCTGAAAATAGCCTCTAACTGACTAGAAGTGCTGGGACATGCCCCAGCTAAGGCTAGCAAAACTGAAACTAAAAGACTGAAATAATGAAAAGATAACATGACTATTGTCCTCGAAGAATGAGGACTCGCCACTGATGCTGCTGAACTGGAGATCGGGAACCGATCTAAGCGTGATCTGGATGCTGAGAATCTGAACCTACATCACAAAAAGATGTAGCGCAGAGTATGCGTCAGTACTTGAAAGGTATTGAGCATGCAGGAGAGAGTAAAGCTGAAATAAACGCATAACTAAACAAGCAATAAAGCAGGAGCATAATTTGAACATGATATAGATACTAAATACTGAGCTAACTGAATGCAATGACCAAATTTATAACATGATGAGACTAAATAATGACTGAACTGTAAATGTGGTCAATGCAATAGAGTCTGACTGAACTGTGGGAGCTACTAATAACCGACAATAAAACCACATGAGCTAAATGTGGAGTCCGATGTATACGCGCCATCGAGAGGACCCAATATACCCGACCAAAGGTATAGAGGCATGCTGGCGTGATCACTGCAATGATGCCCACAGAGGGGACTTACAACCTACGTGGCTAGTAGGTCTGGGAGTATTTGGGTACACTGAACCTTAGTCCAACTCAGTATTATGCTACTCCCAATGGATTAAATGATTAACACATTATGAATGATTTTTTGTAAGTTACTAGATAGCTCAAACTGGACATGCAAACTGAGTATACAACAATTAACTGATATTGATGCATTAATAATTGAGGCATGTATAACTGAATAACTTAAATATCTAACCTAGCATGTGTAATTCAAGAACTAAAGAAATACATAGCTAGGGTTTTGGAATTCATGCAATAAACTGAATATTAACATACTAATCTAATTTAGATCATACTAACAGCTAAGAACCCAATAATTCTAACATTCAAGAAACCCTAGGTCTAGTCATAATAAGGGAATCAAAAAACTGACTGAAAACTAGGGACCTAATGGGTGAAAGGAACCCACTAGTGAAATCCCACATACCTGGTGATGACTTCCACGGAGAAATCTTTTGAATTCGCGACTGGAACTGATGGAATCTTATTGTGTTCTTGAACTAGAGTTCTTGACCTCTTTTTTCCTCTTACGCTCTAAGATTCTAAGTTTTGATGAATGATTTGACTTAGGTAAGTTCAAGTTATGTTTTTAGGCTTAAATTGACTAAAACTATGAAGTTTAGGGTTAAAACGATGTATTTTAGGGGTCCAATGCATAGGGAAAAAACCAAAAGACCCGTAACTTAAAATTTGTTGGAAGCCACTCACGGATGGACCTACGGGCCGTAGATCAACCTACGGTCCGTAGGTTGGGGTCGTAGGTCAATTCTGCCCGATAGGGCTTCACTAAAACGAGTATAACTTTTTACTTGGAGATCTAATTTTAGCAAACTCGGTGGCGTTGGAAAGAGGATTCAATTATCTATCATATCATAGGTCATGAGACACATAATTCATTTTGTACTAAGAGTGATGACCATTTGAAGTTAACCCAGTTAGTAATTTCCCCCTAACTGGCTGCTGACCTTCACCAATGGTCAGAACTACGGACCGTGGATCGAACAATGGTCCATGTTGGTCAGGCATCGTTCGCGTCAGAGGTTGGGTAAAGGAGGCCTCGATCAACGGACACAGACCATGGACCGTGGTCTGGCCTACGGACCGTGGGTCTGTCCGTGGGTCTAGACTTAGCTGATTTTCTGAGATGGGTTTGAGGAGGGGTTGCAGTGGTGAACTACGAACCACCAGCACCGGCAGTGGTCTGACCTATGGTCTGTGGGTGGCAACCGTGGGTTGCACCTGCAACTTCTCAAAATCTGCATTTTTGGTCTGTTTCGGATACGGGCTGTTACATTATCTCCCCCTTGGGATCATTCGTCCTCAAATGAAGACTAAACTAGCTGAGTATGGAGGGAAGAAGCTGCATTCCCTACCACTAAGTACTAGAAACTGATTTTTGACTAAGCTGAGTTCCAAGAACATGCAAATACACTGAAAATGCAAGGCTGACTGAAGGAACAAAATACTAAGACTGAATTAGCGCATGAATGACTGAAAACTAAAGAGTAACTATTACCTCAAGCTGGAATGGAATCGAAAGGAAAGAGGTGAGGGTACTTGGACTTCATAGCTGCTTCTGCTTCCTAAGTAGCTCTCTCTACAGACTAACTCCTCCACAAAACCTTCACTGAAGCAACTTTTTTGTTTCTCAACCTTCTAACCTAACGATCGAGAATGTCAACTGGTACATCCTCATACGAGAGACTATCTTTCACAGCCACACTCTCTAATGGCACTACAGATGTTGGATCACCCACACACTTTTTCAATAGTGAAATGTGGAAGACTGGATGCACTGCTGCCAAATCTGCTGGCAACTCTAACTCATAAGCTATTTTACCAATCCTTTTCAACATTCAATAAGGGCCTACATATCTGGGACTGAGCTTCCCTTTCTTGCCAAACCTCATCACCCCCTTCATATGTGACACCTTCAGGAAAACCCAAACTCTAGTTCCCTTCTCCTTACATCTGCGTAAGACTTTTGGCGACTCTGGGCTGTCTTAAGTCTATCTCTGATGAGTTGCACTTTCTCCATAGCATAATGGACTGAATCTGGCCCTATCAAGGCTGCTTCACCTACTTCAAACCAGCCCACAAGATATCTACATCTACTCACATACAATACCTCATAAGGGATCTGAATACTGGAATGGTAACTATTTTTGTAGGCAAACTCAATAAGAGGAAGGTGATCATCCCAACTACCCTTGAAGTCGCACAAGCTCTCAACATGTCCTCTAAGGTATGAATGGTACGCTCTGCCTGACCATCCGTCTGCGGATGAAATGTTGTGCTAAGATTAACCTGAGTACCAAGACCTTTCTGAAATGACTTCTAGAAATGAGAGGTAAATTGAGGACCTCTATCTGAGATGATAGACAAATGAACCCCATGCAACCTCACAATCTCATTAATGTAAAGCTTGGTGTAATCCTCCGCCGAATCTGCAGTCTTGACCGCCAAAAAGCAAAAAGACTTAGTAACCCTATCAACAATCACCCAAATGAAGTTATGTTGTCGGCGAGTACGAGGTAAACCTGTGATGAAGTCCATGTTGATCACTTCCCACTTCCAAGTAGGTATGTCAATCTCTTGAGTCATGACTCCTGGTTTATGATGTTCTACCTTGACTTGCTGGCAATTGGGGCACTTAGCCACAAAATCTGCTATATCTCTTTTCATACCATTCCACCAATAGACTTCCCGCAGATCGCGGTACATCTTAGTGGCACCTGGATGAATAATATATCTGGAATTATGGGCTTCTGCAAGAATATGTCATCTCAACTCGCCAACACTAGGAACACATAATCGACCCTGATAGCAAAGCACACCATCTCCCCCTTGGGAAAATACCTCAACTCTCTGTTGATGGACTGTACCCTTGAGTTCATATAATATCAGATCACTGTCTTGCTTTTCCTTAGCCTCCACTACCAAAGAAGATTTTGCCCTATTCTGAACCGTTACACCACCATCTAATATGCTCATAAGACTAACTCCTAGGAGAGCAAGTCTATGAACAGCCCTTGCTAGATCATTTCTTTCTTCCTCAACATGTGCTACACTACCCATGGATAATCTGCTAAGAGCATCTGCTACTACATTTGCATTACCTGGATAGTAATGCACGCTGATATCATAATCTTTGAGGAACTCAAGCCACCTTCTCTGGTGAAGATTCAACTCTTTCTGGGTGAATATATACTAGAGGCTCTTATGCTCTGTGAACACACCTACATGAACACCATACAAGTAGTGTCTCCAAATCTTGAGTGCAAACACCACTGTTGCAAGCTCGAGGTGATGAGTCGAATAATTCTTCTCATGTATCTTAAGTTGTCTAGAAGTATAAGCCATAACCTTACCTCGATGCATCAACACATAACCTAGGCCGACTCTGGATGGATCACAATATATCACATAACCATCGGAACCCTCTGGTAGAGTCAAGATAGGAGATGTAGTCAACCTAGTTTTCAATTCTTCGAAGCTTTTCTCACAATCATCTGACCATCGAAACTTGACCATCTTTTGAGTCAACCTAGTCAATGGTGAGGCTATGTGTCACGACCCGGGAGCACCCCCTAGTCGTAACCGGCGTACTGGACCTCGAAGAGGTCTAATACAAACCTCTTAGCATTCATTCATCGCATAGACACTAAAACCATAAGGAATTTAAAACTTTCTTTACCAAGAAAGCATTTCAAAAAAAAAACAATCGGAAGACTTTCTAAACTTTATACATGATGTCTCAAAACCATCTAATACTTTAGAGTACAAAAATTCGGGACTAATCCCGTACACAACTTAAACAATACTAAAATACATAAAAGAACATATTGGGTATTGTCCTTGAATCTATGAGGACTCACCAAGTCTTCATCTTCAACACTTAGAAACCTATCAAATAGCCATGACATGTCATCATCTCCAAATCCCTACACTTTAGTCCAAAAAGGGAAAGAAAGGGGTTAGTACAATTAAGTACTAAGTATAGAAACCATGCAAGAAAATATGCACAACGGACATTTACAAGAAATGTATGCTTTCATTTCATTTTGATAAAACCTTCGCTTCACAAGTATAAGAGACATAATACAAGTCAACATTCACATATAATACCATAGCCAACCACATACATACTTAACATAAATCCATATATCATGCTTAGCTTTAGAGGAGCACATGCCATTTCATTACCATAGGACCTCTACCTAATATAACCTTAAGACACACTTGAGTGAGACAAGAAGTGACCGCCCAT
>JAJOOS010016827.1:0-11149 GCA_029582725.1 Solanum chiquidenum
TCGATTGTGAGGTTGAGGGTTCGATTCCTAGAGAGGACCTCTTTTTAAAATCAATTAAAAAGTACCATTGTTTGTTATTTTTTTGAAAAAAAAATCATCTTCTTTTTTATAAAGTGTACTTTTTAAATTTCTTGAGATGCGAAATTGCATATATTTTTTTTATAAATAGCTTCTTTTAATAATTCTTTTTCAATCAATAATTCATATAAAAAATGCATTTAATTTTTCTTGTGACATAATACTCAAGATTTATCAAACTTCTAATAATTTTTCTTTTAATATTATTTTTTTCCGAAAATCGTATTTAATAGTTTTCTTATGAAAAACCTATAATCTATTATTGCAAAATTAAATGAGGCCCTCAAATTTCTGGGCCTAAAATGGTTGCCTTTTTCTTATAGGGCAGAGTCGCCCCTGACAATGGTGCACCCGTCTTTTTGAAATCCTGAATTCGCCTCTGACTAGGAGTATACAAGTCACATAAGTTGTATACCATATCGACTGTTGATTGTTGAATCACATGGTGAATAGTATACATATATGTTTGTTGATAAACTCAGTAAATCAAACTACAAGTATCAAGTTTTGTATACTGACAGCGTACAAAGAATACTTACGCACACAAGATCAGTTACAATGCAATCACATAAATCTATCATACAAGCATTGTGTAATTTCACCCAAAATCAATGGTTGTGTATACTGGGCTACTTGAATGATATGGACATTCCGTCATGGACCTTAACTGTTGTGGCCCAAGACAAAACGATTAATTAGGACTTATATAAGATTGTGCTTACTTCACAAAATTCTTGATGTTAGTAGAATCCGGTAAAGACTAAACTACTTTACTCCTACTTGTATATGAAAGTAAAAATTAGAAAATTGAAAGATAGATCGTTTTGCTTGAATATATTTTGATTGGAATTAACATTTCTGTTTTTTTGCATTGAGTTGTTTCTAAAAGGTCGCAGTACTTTTTTTGAGTGCTAAATTAACCTATGAGTAATAATATACATAAAGAATACATTAAAGTTCCTCATCTTGCTTCTCTCTACGAAAACAAAGTCCTCGTAATAACAAACAACTAAAGGTACTCATTTCATGTCCTTAAATTATTAGTACTCATCTTCGTTGGTTCTAAGGATGTTCAAAATACTATACATAGACTAATATAAAGTAAGATTTGAAGGTGTCCAGTTGAAGTGTTATACACCCTGACAACGTTGTAGCTCCGCCCCTGGCTTAAATGACATATAAAGAGAGTGTCGAATAAGTGAGTTAGGTTGAACTCCGGCTGATCAAAATGGATCGAACTAATAAATGAAGAGTCATTAAAAATCTTTAACCAAAAAAAAATTGAATTACACGTCAACTTAACTTTTAGTTAGAAAATTAAATTACACATCAACTTAACTTTTAGTTGCTTGAGATGATCGTTATAAGATATTATACACTTTCAATTATTCTGAATTCACCTCTAATTATTGTTATTTTTTTTCTATCAAAACAAACCACTTTGTATTAATTTATGAAAAACTAGGTAATCCAAATGTAGCCTGACATCATTTGTTTGAATTGTTTATTTATTCACTGTGAAATGGAGACTTTGAATTCAGCTATATATATAAGTTCCTCAATTTCATCATCACTCAATACAACAATAATAGGGGTATATTACAATATCCTCCAAACAGATCAGAATATATAATATAATATGCTACGTGTAACTCCATTTTATTTTCCTAACATCAAGAACAACAGAATATATATTTTGCCTCTACATGTATGCCAAGCGGTTCTCCATCTATAACAATAATAATTGAAGACTATATAATTTCATTTTATAAAACTGTGAATTCAGCAAAGCTTCCTAATTTCATAAACCGGCCATGACTTGGACAATATCAAGAAATACCACAAACAAAATATACTACTCAGTACGTAGCTTCATTTTCTTGTTGAATTATTTTCAAAACCTCTATATATCTTCACCTAAAAAATGCAGCACATTGCACTTAGAATTTAGCTTCTAAAATTGTATATATGATCAATAGTGTAACAAAAATTACACTATAATTTAACATGCTGTAGTAGTCAATCATACAAAAGAAGGGGTGTCAGTCAGTTTTATTATCATAGAAATGAAGATTTGTGAATGAAATATATATATATATGTAGCAACAAAAACGAATCAACGCCCATATGTCAAACAGACAAGAACGATATGTTATATATAATTCTATAGTTATCTTTCAATGGTTTTCCAGTCTTATAAAAAGTCCCACTTTGCCCCCGAAATCTGCTACGTCATCGTGCAATATAACAATGTAGCCATTACTATACAATATAATTAATAATTAAGCATTTGTAGATTATACGTGTATCTATTTAAGATACTTGTGGAATATGATAGACATAAACAACATGAAAATTCATATGAAATGGAGGGACATGCATTTATTGGAGTAAATCATTTGAGACCATCAAGGGCAAGGGGGGGACAACACACATTTCCACACCAGCGGCAAGGGGGCAACACACATCTCCACACAATAACTTTCCATCCCCCATGTCATGTCTCCATGCACACGTGTGACTAATTAATTCTCTCTAGTCAGAGCTGTCTTGACCCACTAAAGCAATCGCTTGGAGCCTCGACTTTCTCCCAAAGATGTATATATACATGTATGTATTATTAAAAAAATCTTATGTATTAATGAATTTGAAAAGATTTTTTTTGATAAAAAATATACTAATAATTTTTTACCTCATTTAATATTGGGACCAATAATTGAGAAATAGAATAGTGTTAGTTAATCGTAGCATCATTTCTATGTGACTGTCTATATTGTTGCCTCATATATATTCTAACGATTATCATGAACCAACATTCTTATATTTACTTTTCTTATTCTCCTATCACTGTTTTAATTCTCTCATAATTGAATATTTTGAAGCCTCTCAAACAGTCAAATCTTCTATATTATGCAAAATATATTGTTGTGTGTAAAGATCAAATTTATTTTTTGGTATCTTCTTCAAATTTCAAGAACTAAAACTAATCATTAATCTATTAATATCATTATATCAACCTATCAAATTTAGCTCAACACTATTTTGATATCATTAATAAATTTTTCAATTTTTTGAGTTAGGTTTTAATATTCTAACCTTATATTATATATCTTATTTTTTAAAATTTACATTGTTTACATTCTTAGTTCATAATTTCCGCGTAGATCCTACCACTCCAACCTCATGTATAGGATTAAACTGCGTATGTTATAAAGGCCTCTTGATGAAGTTTGGCTTTAGGCGCCAAACTCATTGAGACGACCTTGTCTCTCATATTTCTCCTACATACACAATACATATATATCGACAGACATCGTATACGTATGTACTCCCTCATATTTTCATGTTATTTGGTGTCCCTCAATACACAATCGATCATTGAGAAATTCTTAGTTAGAGGTGTATCAAATTCACGTAATTAATAATGTTTGACATTTTAAATTTAACTATTAATTCTACTTTCTATAGTTATTTAATATAATGGTTCATATCAAGAAAAAGTAATACTTACTCTCGATTTTTTAAGATGAAATATCTATTTTTAGTAAAGGGGTCAACTAAATTAAAATGGAGAGTACACAATTTTCAATAAGAGAATTTAAAATTAAATGAAAAAAGACATAAAGTGACACCTGAAGTTGTCTTGACTTTCAAAAAGACACCTTAATTATGCGGTTGTCCTATTACCCCATAAAAGTATTAAATATCTTTATAAATAGATATTTTTGACCCATTTTCTCATCTATGAACAAGTGCGTGATTCTCACCCCTTTTAATTAATTAATTTAATTTAAAAAATGGTTTAACCCGATCCAAATCGTTTCAAAAATAAAAACTCCTGGTACTACATAAAAATAGAAAAACTCACAAAATTCTCCTTCAAAGTTCCAATCTTAATCAACAACCCACGTAATTCTGACTCAAATTCATCAACCCACAAAATTCTAACTCAAATTCATCAACCCACTTCACCATTGTACTCCTTAGATCGATTAAATTGGCTCAGAAATCTCTAGTTATTGCTCCTGCAATATACAACAATGGCGGCTATTTCCCTTTCTCCCTTTGTGGAACAACTTTTCACTGTCACCATAGCTGTCCAATTGGTTCTTCTTCTCCCATTACTGTTTCTCCAACTTTGTTACAAAACGACTTTTAATAAAAAAAATTGGACAGAAAATTAAATCAAAATATTATCTTTTTGAGTTGATTTCATCAGAGAGAGGGATATTGTTGATTCTTTTTAAAACCTTTGTTGCTCTCAATTGCACACACAAGTGTACGTGGTCATCCAAGTAATATAGTGGATCTTAAAAGAGCCAGATTATCGAATTCAAAGGACTTGTCAATTAAATATTTTTACTAAATTATATTGGTCTAATTATTTATTTAAGAGTGCCAAAAGAAAAGAATGCAAAAACAAAATAATAAAATTACTTATAATGGTTGAAAAATTTCAGGGTTGTAGCATGCAATGAATCTCATGTATCATATTCTTGGCTTAGAACTAATTTTAGTTGTCAAGTTACTGGTTTACATGGTTAATTGTATGAGTCGAGTTACACACATCTAGTCGCCTACTCCAGTTAGCTGTCTAACTACATTGTTGAGCGGGGATAAACAGACTAATTATCGACCATTTATATTTCATCCTGTTTCGTTAACAAGCGAGTTGTTCGTCCGGGCATCACTCTTGAACACAAATCACCTCAAGTTAATGGGTCAATCAAGCTCTCTATATTCTCTGGTCTATCTAACCCCTTCTCTCTCGATTTTAAGATTAGACAATAGATTTATCTCATGGTGATCAAACACAAAATACTAAAATAAGAATATAGAAGTAACTTATAATGACAACCAATAATTAATTCAAAAATCTTAAATAATCAATATTCAATCCGTAAGTACAGCCTCAGAACAAGGGCTTTAGCCACTAATTTTTAAGAAAAAAACCCTAAGAAATATTAACGACTTTCTACTTGATGCCCTATAATTTTTCTCTTCGTATGTTTGATGTCCTTCAATAATTATTTATATGGATTATTTATAGAGATAAAAAATTCCAAATAAAATAATTGAGTCCAAAATAAACTGGAAAATCAAAACCAAGCGGAACTTGACTTCCGCGTGAACCGCTTGTCCAACCGCCTCAATTCTTTTGCTGGTGGCAGACTTCAATTCCAATTCCAATTTTTACTTCGACCAACATATATATTATTTTATAAAATTTAATCCATTAAATTGTCTACTTAATTTCATTGTTCAATCTTTCATCTTTAATTTATTTTAGCTTCAAACTTCTTCAACTTTACACTAATTTACTTCTATAAATAAAATACACTATTTAGCACAATTTATAAAATTCATGCTAAAAAAGAACAAATATGAATAATAAATATGAGGCAAATAATAATTAAAAAAATATATTTTTGATCTCACATCAACCTTCAACCAAAGGCTCTCTTGAAAATCTGGGGAAGATGGTATATGAAAAATGAATTAATTAATAAATAAAGAAAAAACAACTGAATCGTGGTGCTTTTTAATTAGTTTTTGAAAGTTAAATGATACCTTTACGCGTTGTCATGTGCGTGCTCACATAGGGAGAAAAGTCAAAACGATCTATTTACAAAAAACTATTTTTTGTGGAGATAATAGGACGTCTGCATAATTAAGATATCTTTTTAAAATTTGGGATAACTTTAAATGTCAATTTATATCTAGAGATAGAATGAATCCCCTTTGCTCTCTACATAGCTCCGCACCCCTAATATACTATATAAAATTGAAATAAATTAATAATAATTAGAAAAGTTGTTCAGATAAACAATCTCGATTTCCGATCTTAAAGGTTTTCAGTAATGGAGAAACAAAGAAGAAGTTAAATCAAAAAAATAAGATTGGATAATATTTTGTCCCCTTGGAACTTTTTGTCTTAGCTCCGTTGCCTTCATGACTCTACCACAGAAAAACGACGAACAATGCCACTCTCCCCCCACCCCCCTTTTTGATTTATTCGCATTCTTATTTTTATATTTTATACAACAATAAGTCTAAAAACTGTGAAAATTTTGGTCCAATAAATTTGGATCTCATTAAAAAGGGTGAGATATTTAAGTTTATAAAATATTTTTATTTTTCGTCATCCTATTTTTAAACTATAATTGTAATTCCATCAATAACCTACACAACTATACTAATGTTTAAGAAGAGGTAAAAAAAAGTACTCTAATACTGATTAATGTGCCAGGAGAACTTTGTCAATGACGTAAATAACGGTCTTCTAATCAAGAAGAGTCTTCTTCATTAGTGATCTCAACAAACTATCGAACACTAAACATTCTTCCCAAATTGATAAATGTAATCCTCAAATTTTTAGGACAATTCCACTGTTCAAAGGCCTTGACCAGTAGTATTCACTTATATATCGTTAAAGTTGTTATTATTATTTTTGTCTAAGTAGTTGAATTTTATCCACTCCCACAATAATTAAAATCACCAAATTTTATCCAACAAACAGTACGTACAGAAACGAAATTAATCTCTGTTCATATTAAAATAATAATAACTGAATTTCACCATTATGATTATAGCTAGCAGCAAAGTACTACTAGACTTAATTTATCACTATAACGACAAAATCAAGGTGATTTTATTATTGTAGAAAGTAATTATTTGCGACGTCACTGTTATATTAGGCAAACTTAATTAATTTAATGTGATAAAAATAATATTACCACTTTATTATTGCTGAGAATAAAAAAACTCTGTGAAATTAACCTCAAGATTTTGGATTACAATTTTTACGACGTAAGTATCATTTGACAAAAATTAAGAATCCAAACTTATCCACTGGAAAATTGGAGGTGAGGGGCATTTTCTTCAAAAATAATTATTTTTCTCTGATTAGATATCTATATTGAAGATCAATTAATTCAGATTCGCGTTGTATATGTTTCATTTTTGAAAAATACTTTTAAGGAAAAAAAGAAATTGTACTCAAAACTCAATCTAAAACCTCTAATTTAATGAAAAACAACCACATCCTTTAATTTAGTGATGCTCAAGATCTTTTCGATCGATACATGTTAATAAATGATCGTAATAAATTGGTAGAACAACTACTGTAATTTTGAGGGGATCCAATGAGTTAAAACAATAGAATCGACAGAAGAAAAGTTAGAAATGATGGTTAAATCTATTAATTGAATAATATATATTTTAGCTACTATGCCTGTACATGTCAGGAATCTCCCAAAAAAATACATAAAATTCATAAATACTTCTTGTTAGTATTGTACATTCTTGTTTTGATACTTATTACTTTGGCATTTGCCCTTGTCATTTCTTTAAATTTCTTCTTTTTCCTTATATTAGCAAGATGACTCGAACTAAAGATACTACTAATTACTCTTAACTATGATACTGTAAACTTGTAGGTTAATGACTAATATTTTACGATGTATTTTTATCATATTGATATATCAAAAGTTGGAATTTATAGTAATTTTCGTATAGTTTTTGAATATGTTTAATTTTTTTTTATTTAAATTATTGTAGTAATGCAATCTAATTTAACTTTGAAAATTCAAATTGACTTTTGAAAAGCGTAACATGACAATTTAAAATGGGAAGTGCTAAATGGCCAAAAAATTAAAAAAACTATAATATTTTTTTAATTTTAAAACAAACTAATCTTTTTTCCATTTTTTAATTAAAAGAGTAAAAATATTTAAAAAGATAAAATAACATAGATAAAATATATAGAGGGAGTATTATATGGACAACTACTTTTAATTATTGAAAGTTGTGCAACTAGAGAAGTAGGTCTGCTTTCTCTTTTAGGTTAATAATTTAGAGTTTTACTAATTGTAGTGCTATGATATTAATTGGTATGTTTACATCATATTATTGATTTGCACTCTTGGATTTGTTTGTGTTTAAGGTTTTATGTTATTAATTTTGCTACGTTAATATGTAGTATATTTTATTTATATGTTCGTATTTTGATATTTAAAAAGTCTAACATGTATATACCCCCACAACGAAAAGGCCCTCCTTTTCTTTCTGATTCAGTGACCAGTATCTACATTTGGAAGGTAGTGCTTTCTATTAAAAAAAAAATCATGCTCGAACTCGAAATCTCTGCACATTTTTTTGATGGTTAAAAAAGTCCATCTATTACTAGTATCTGACATTAGAAGAGTATATCTATATTCTAACTGGTCTTACCTTATTGGGCGCGTAGGTGTATTCATAATTAATTTCCAAAAAGAATATGTAATTGATTTCTACGTACCACAACTAATTCATACGGAAGATGAGACAATAAGTCAACTGCATAAATATTTGACAACTTCCCACCCCCTCAACCCTTTCCTTCCAAAAGAAAGGCAAAGTTATATATAAATAAGGTAGGAAGAATTATATATGCATGGATGTTTAAAGTTATACTCTCTCCGTCTTATATTAATTGTCCACTTTCTCTTTACATGCTTCTTAAAAAATCATAAATTAGAGGATATAATTAATATGGGACATAGTGAGTATATACACCATATGTCATTAATGTTAACAAAATTAATGTGTAACTCCGTCATGGTGTGTAGTCCATTCATTTCAAATTAATTGAATTGTTGAGATATTTTTTATTTTTCAAATTAAATTAATTGTTCAATTTTCAAGACTACTTTTAAAATGTTCTTCTAATTTTACCCTTCATTAGTTAGCATTGAAATTAGTTATTAATATTATGTTCACTATTTTAATCATAAATTTGACAATAATTAATAAGGGTAAAAATAAAAAGTTATGCCTGATTTATGTCTTAAATTTCTTTTTTTAAAGGATGTGAAACACCTTAATAATTCAATTAATTTGAAATGAAAGGGATAGTAACCTGTCTTATTTTTAAAATTATGAATTTCTTATTTTAAGTGTGGATGTGTTTGGATGACCAAACAAAGCTTATGCTACTGTTTGATTTTATAATAGCGTTTTGCTAATTTTGCGTTTTGTGGTAGATAGTCAAAAGCAAATCAATGTCATACAAATTAAATCCATTTTGAAGCTGTCGCACGCTGACAAAGTAACGTTAAAAGAAGTTGCTTATACGTTTGTACATAAATGTCTCCAAACAGATTAAGTGCAGTTTGACTGCTTTTAGTAAATTACTTTTTACTACTTTATCTTTTCAGGTTATTATCTTACTAATGCTACCTTCTCAAGTAATCTCATAAAGTATTAAGTTACTTACAATCTCATATAACATTATGCAAAACTTAAGAGATGCATATATAGTACTTAGAGGCAGCATAAGGACTTCAAGTGCCAATAATTGCGGTTAAACCCATAGCTGGACATATTTTATTATATATGCTTGTTAATAATATATGTAGTTTGACTTCCTCAAGCGCAATTACACACTCATACTATACGAGAGTTCTATTACTTCCTTAAATTATTTTAAAGTGTAGTTATTTGCTTTCTAAATGCTGATGTCGCAAAAAAGGTGTAGTTAATTATTTGGGAGAGTGAGAGATAAAAAGATGATTAAAATATTTAATTTATTTCATATTAATATTCTATTTATTTTTTTAAAAAAGAAATTATATTTCCTTTTATTTTTTTTACCTTCTTTATCTTTTCCCTTCAATGTTCATAAGATCCATAGACACCGGTGAGCTCACCTCAACCACCTTTCATCACTAAGCCAATTCATATCTTCAAATCACATATTTTTCATCATATCTCCACTTTTCATCACTTTGAAAATTTGTTGATAGCTCAAAATTGAAAATTAGAAGAATCAAACTTTAGACTAGTCATTAATGGAAGAGTTCACTAAGTAATAGATTCAACTAATGGAGAAGAATTCATCATTGGGTGACATACCATTTAATGAAGAAGATCTATTTATTGTAAACATTAATCAGTGATAGTTTTTCGTCTGTCTCTAGCTTTAGAAAATGAGATTTTCTGGTGTTTAGAATTTCGGTGAAGGTCAAAGATGCGATAGTCATGGTATCCTCGTCGTCAAATCTGCAGAAGCTTCAAAGAAAAAGAAATGGAGGAATGGAAAAGAAAGAGAAAAGGAGAAGATGAAAATATATATATAAAAAAGTAAAATATAAAAGAATAATTAACTTTTTTTATATAAAAAAAGTTAAAGGTAATATTACGTGGCAGCGCGTGTTGATTACTACCTAATACGAATCTAGGCGTGAGTTTGTAGGGGGCTAGATATTTCACTTTTAAAAGGTTCGGGGTGGGGGGTGGGGTGATAGGACCCCGTGAAGAATAAGTGTATAGTTAAAAATTCAATAATAGCTTGGGTTTTTTTTTTGGCCATTTTCTCTTTTATTAATTAATTCTACTTTGGTAAAATTCCTGCGTGACAGTAGAAAGAAAAAATAACCATGTGCGTGCAAATGTGTAATTTTAATTAATTCCATCAGCTGTACGTAATAAATATAAGTTTAAAATACTTAACTTCAGGACATGTTAGTAATGTTTTAGTATATTTTTTTTGTTAGTTGATACATAGTTGTACATTTTATTTATAATTCCTGCAAATATATGTGTGTATATATATATATACACACCCTCATTTGATACGATCCATTAAGACAAAAGAGAGTTTATGTAAAATATTACAGTAGCCAGTAGACACTAAGCTAGTACTCTATTATTAAAATGCGACCACTAATATTCTACTCGAACATCAAGATGATTAAGATGAAACACGACAAAGGTTTTACACTAATCTCGCGTCTAGCACTAAACAGAAGGGACAAAAAGTGAATTATCAAACAAATAAGACAATGAAAATGACTTAACGTCCGTTTGTGAGGGGGTTCACGTTAGTTTTCCTTGCAAGGACTTGGCGGAAAACTACTCTTCATAAGCCGTTGTACGAAGCTTCCGATTCGTTGTCTGTTAGTCTCCGTCAATAACCGCTTACCGCCAAAAGGCAACGACTCTACCACTCTTTCTTCCAACACCTCCACCTCTCTCGGTCTCGGCCCCACTCCTCCACTTGTGTAGCCGTTAGCCTGTGCATAAACGCCAC
>JAJOOS010016828.1:0-12856 GCA_029582725.1 Solanum chiquidenum
GTATAATATAATTTGTATAACTTTTGTATAATTCAGAATTTGTATAATATAATTTGTATAACTATTTGCACTTCTGATGTTTGTAATTGTATAAATTCATTATTTCAAGTTTATACAAAAATAACTGAATTATACAAATGTACCCGCGAATTATACAAACTCGCGAATTATACAAATCCGCAATTATACAAATGAGGCAGCTTAAACTATAGCTATAACCCGTAAATATGTAAATTATAGTTATGAAGCATAATTAAGTTTATTATAGTGGCTATTTGTGAAAGTTCCTCTAAGCATTAACCCGTTGAGTAGATGAAGAAAAAGCCCATGGAGGAAAAAAGCAGTGTTGGACTTGAAATTATTTATTAGAGACTGAACCTCCTCAATTGATTATTGGAAAAATTACAAAAATTTCACCTTTTAGTTTACTTATTATCATTATCCCTTATAAGTTTTACAAATTTCCAAAATCTCTTATTTTTGCGCATCAGATTAATATATTAGCGCTTATATTATTGTATCACGCGCATCAGATTAAACAAGTTTTTTTGTATGGTATTTGTTTCTGGAATCTTTCCAAAATCTGAACAAAAATTTCACAATGAATCATAACATCACAGTAAAATTCAAACTTAAACGCACATTTAAGTTAAATAAATAGAATGAATAGCAAAATTCAAAAAAGGATATGCAATTTGTAGCCACGCTTAGCCATTCTGCATCGCTCGTCGGAAAACAAAAAAGCATAAGATTAGAGCACCGACAAAAGTCACCGTCCTTCGTCAACAGAGAGAAGTAAACTTCGATTGTGGATGACAAAGATGAGGAAGAAAGTAAGGAAGAGTGAGTGCAAAATCTACAGAGAAAGTTAGGAATCAAATTTTGTTGAAGAAAAGTGAACAATTAGGGCTAATGGTTAATGAAATTAGAGCTGATGGATTTTCACATTAGTTGGGTCAGATTTTACAAATGGGTCAGATATAATACAAAATAGAAAATAATTTTTTTATTATAATATAAGTATATACACATGGAGCCATGTAGGCGCCACATAGACTAATAAAAATGGTGACATGATAAGTTAAGTGTATAACAATCTCACTTTGTTCATGTGTTTTAACCTCTTTATTAAACATAATTTACTTTAATTCTAAACGCAGGGTTTGAGATAGCTGCATTTCTCTATAATAAAAAAGAAACAGACAAGGCAGGATCTAAAAATGCACAAAAAGCACCATCAGGGGGCCAGTTACAAATTAAAGCTGCTAGGTTTCGAGTATTCGACAAGGTTGGTTTTTTAATTTTATTGTACGCAGTATCCTTCTATCTGAATTTTTTCATTCTAATGATTCGAACTCTAAAATTTTAATTGACAATAGAAAGATATCTAGTAATATGTCTCAGAAATGCTCTAATACCAAAACAAAGTTTTATTTGATCGATCCTTGTGTGTTGAGAATATAATTAATTAATAAAATGTGCTCTTGATCATACACTTCTTTTCAACATGGTGTTAGAGAGGTCTTGAGATCGAATCTCAGCGTCATCTAAATCAAAAAGAATTTTCAAGTGTTTGCCCATATAAGTGAGCGTGTTGAAAATATAATCAAATAATAAAAATATGTCTTCTCTTAAAAGATTAAGCTTTCAGATTGAGATATTAACATCCATATTTAATCTAAAGAATTATTCGTATATTCCGGGCCCCCCCCCCCACCCGCCTAAAGATTAGGTTTAACAATTGAACCCAAAGAATTTAGCATTGTATAGTCGTCTGCCCATCTCCAATTATAACCAACGATTTAATAGGAAACTCAATATTGTATTTTTTTTTTAATTCTTATCCTAATTTTATACTAGAAATATATTTTTCTTGTATAAAAATTAGTATTGTATAGCCCAGTGTTTTAAAAGGCGGGGGCGTGAGGCGGGGCGTTTTACTTATAGAGCGAGACGTAAGCCTTGAGACGTGGGGCGTAAGCCCTATGGATCTTTAAATTTTAATTTACAATATAGTATAATAATAACACAAAATTATAAAAATACATCAATAGTTTGAAATAACTACAAACATGATTAAAGAAACTCATAGAAAATAAAACTTCAAACATGATTACACAAGTACAAATAATCTAACATCTTAACTTTCTAATAATAAAATAATCATTATTTCTAAAAAAATATATCTATCATACTATACAATTTACCCTCATAAAAGAAAATAATCAATAAAACTTACTAGTATTATAATAAAAATATCACTCCAGCATGAATATAAATAAAATTACTTTCAAATAGCTAAATTGAATATGATAATTTTGAGACATAAGTGAAAAAATAAAATTTCGCTACGCATTTTTAAAAGAAATGTTACGTAATATATAATCGCCTTCACAGTGTTATGGAATAATAAAGATGCGATACTACAACTTGTTATTTGAGTTACTCTCAATCTTCTTATCTATATAGATTAAGAAATCATTATGTTTCATTCATTTATTCAAGAATTATGAAGGTCAACAATGTTAACTAATGATTTTAATACATAATTTGTGCAAGATCTGTTAGGTGAGCCTCGAACGTTGGACGTTAGGCGTGCTTAGGGCGTACAGTCGGACGCTTAGGGCGTAAGTCTTATAGGACTAAAACCCACACTTGAGTCTCGGGGCATTTTGCTAGAGCCCCGCCCCAGGGCTAGTCCCAATAGAGTCATTTAAAACACTGATATAGCCATTTTCATCTCAGATCACTGAAGGTCAAAATAAAAGATCAAGAAAGAGAAAAATGAAAAAACAAATTTTAACTTTCTTTTTCTTCTCTGTGTTCAATATTATTGCAACTAATTAGAAACACTTGAACAAGGTTAGTTGAGGAAAATTAAAAGTTATCTAGATTTGTTTCAAATGAAAAATTAACAAAGGACCTAGAAAACGTCTATACTACATATGTATATCACATTGTATATTAGTGTATATTACACATAACTTTTCATTGAGATACACGGATATACAAAAGACAGATATGTAGTTGTCATATACATGAGGATATATACATGAGAATCAGTGGGGATATACATACATTCAACTTAAATCCATCTCAAATCATATTCAAACACCATGAAAAATAATATTGAAGCTCCTTATAATGTTCCTAACAAAACTCAGTATCACCAATTTGTATCATTGATACAAATAAGAAGAAATCAAATAAAACTTCTCTCTTTATATATTGATGATGTGTCTAATTTCTCGATACGTGAAGTTAACTTGGAAAATAATTTAAAATGAGATGAATTTATTTATTAAAAAAAATAAAGGGCGTAAGATATCATTATTTTTTTATTTTTTTTTCCTCTGTTGATATTTTAAAATTGATCAATATGAATAATAATGACAGGTCAGAATTAATGGTAGAAGGGCACATCCACTATTTGTAGAGTTAAGTATCAAAGTAGTCCTTGTCTTTTAACATGGAGCACTAATAGTCCTCCATGTTTCAAGAATTGGTACACTTATAGTACTCTTCCTAACATCTGTCTATTTTTTTTAACGGAGATTTTCTTTGCACGTGAGAAAGCATATGCACAATAACTCTGTTTTCATGTTGCAAACTAGATTTCCTCGTTCTTCTCTAATAACTTTACTTTCACCATTGCAAACCAGATTTTCCCCTTCTTCCCCATAGTATCCATCCCTAATTATCTGTTTTTATGGATGCAAAACAGTTTTCAACAGCAAAATTGCACAAGAACAGTTGCACTAGATTCACACTTATACAACACTGAGATTGCGCCAAAACAATAGCTGAAAAAACATCAAAACTGCACTAAAATTGCACCAGCAAAGTATCAAAACGGCACCAACATTATACCAAAAAAGTATCACCAGAATCACCCTAAAACAACATCAAAACTGCACCAAAAATAACAGTATAAAAACATCAAAACTGCACCAAAAACAACAGAATAGCACAAAAAAAACTGTTGAATGCACTGAATCGGCATGAAAACAACACCAACTCCATGACAAAAACACCAAAACTAAGCCCAAAATTGCACATAAATAGCAACACCACATTCTCAATAAAACATCACTAGAATTGTATCAAAAACCGCACCAGATTCCCACAAAAACTACATCAAACAAATAAAGAAACTGAAAAACTATAGCAAAATATAATTTACACTTAAAACGTATACAGTGATCTATCTTTTAACTAAAAAATTGATGTATTAAATAATGTGACTCCACTTTGTTTTGGTTTGTTGTGAATCTTCTCTGACTCCCGTAAGGATTCATTTCTTCTCCTCGTCATACTTCTCCTTGTTTCATATTTTTCTGCCAAACTTCAACACATCCCAATCTAACCTGGAAGCACAATCATATATTTTATGTTAGTTTAAGATAATTAAATGATGAAACAATGCAATATGATGTTTTAAGAAATAATGCAAATATGATGAAAACTAGATTTTCCCCTTGTTCTTCGATAATTTTGTTTGATACTCAAAGATAAAGGATGATTTTGATTATTTTTTCCAGTTCAAGCAAATAAGAGTCCAAGTGTAGTACCCTCCCAAATATGAGAGAACGATTAATAACCACACAAACATGTGTAGTACCCTCCCAATTAAATTAAATTTAAAATTATTGTGACTAGTATGTTACCAACAACGAGCACACACCCGATGATCACCATAATCTCAGAAATTAATAGTTTTTTTCCTCGCATTTAAATAATCTATGTCGAGGACATTGAAGAAGTCTCGATGAAGACTGTTTGACATCCATAAAAACAAAGAATTAGGATGGATAATATGAAAAAGAAGGAGAAAAATGGGTTTGCAATGGTGAAAATAGAGTTATCGGAGAAGAAGGGGAAAACTAGCTTGCAACGGTGAAAACCGAGTTATCGTGCATATGCTTTCTCACGTGCAAAGAAAAGCTCCATTAAAAAAAATAGACAGATGTTAGGAAGAGGTACTATAAGTGTACCAATTCTTGAAACATGGAGGACTATTAGTGCTCCATATTAAAAGACAAGGACTACTTTGATACTTAACTCAAAGAAAAAGGACAATTTTGATCCTTTTCTCCTATTTGTACATCTAAGGTCAAAATTTGGTATAGGAGAAGCTATCACTACTGAATTCCACAAGTTTTTAGTAGATAGAAATGGAGTACCTTACAAAAGCTTTGGATTGGACACCCCATGTAATGTGATCGAGGTATGTTTTAGTTTAATTTATATACATCGCGATATTTTTACATTATTAGTTAGTTCTTTTAGAAAAGAGGATAAATTGACATGCATGCTTATTTTTCGAAACTGATAAATAAAAAAGTTAAAATAAATTACTTAATAAGATAATCGACTAATAATAAGAAATTGCTTGCAGGTTAACCATGTAAGTTATTTTACTTCTATTTAACTAACAATATTTTATTATATAAGCAAACAAAATTATTAATATATTTATAATTTCGTTTCATTTTTAAAAAATTAAGTTACTTAGTTAGATGAAGTTAGAAAAATCTGAATAACATCATATATTTAAGATACAAATATTTTGTCAAATACGTAATAGTTCTAGTCATATTATTTGGTAATTTGTTTATTTTCACTTTAAGAATTTCAAAAATATTCACGTTTCGAAAAATATTTATTCTCTTTTTTAATCAAAGGCATTAATAAAGATTTTCAAAGAAATATTCATACTCGTTTTTTTAAAATTTCATAATAATAAATAATTAAATATATATAGAGAGAGTTATAATTTATAAGTGTAAGATTTTCTTATCCAAAAAAATGATATTTATTAGTATTAGTTAAAATCTAAAATTAAAAAATTCTTATCCAAAAAAATAATATTTATTTTATAAAATAAAATATAAAATATTTTTCTTACCCCACTCCATCACTTCCTCTCACTGCCCCCCACCCCCACCCCGACCATTTTTTTTAGTTTTTTTCTTTTGTTTAAATTTCTTTTATGAAAGTATTTAGTTTTTCTTACTCCATCTCCTCCCCTCCCCCCTCAAATACTAATTTAGATATTATTTTATCTTTTTTAAAAATAATTCTACCCACCTCACCTAACCCTCTGCTTCCAAATTTTTTATCATTTATCGAAGATATTTTTTACTTGCCGCCACAAGAATTTTTAAATTTTTTATTTATTTATGTTATATTCGGTACACTAGTAGAATTTTTTTTCTAAAAATAATGTACGAACATATCTAACACAAAATGAGAAAAATTTAAAAAAAAAAAAAATTAGGAGCGGAGGGTTAAATAGGATGTTTTTTTTTTTTGGATAGTAATACTTTAATCTTTAATTTTTAATTAATATTAATAGTTTATTATTTAATTTTTGTTTATGTGGAATATTTTATCCATGTGGAATGTCATGTGTCAAGTTTTTTTCAAATAAAAGAGAGAGTGCATTACACACACCACTGAAGTGTGTTTCTTAAACTAAAAAGTGATAGTTTAGGAATGAAACCTACACTCTCAATAGTTTAGATATGAAACTAAAAGAAATAGATAGTTTAGGTGTGTTTTTGACAGTTACTCTCTTCAATTATCAAGAAATTTGATACTCTAATGGCTGAGTTAAATAACTAGTTAAATATACAATAATATCTACTGTTTTATTGTATCTTAAAACATTAGTCACAAATTGTGAAAACAACCTTCTACTTGAAAACACAGATCTTTTGAGGATATTTGATTATAATTGAGTGATTAATAACCATTCCGTCATCTAAAGAATAATGTTCTGAATAAATTGTAAGGTCCAGAATGTTGTAATAAATTTCTTTTTTGACACATAAAAGTTTCATAAAAAATTACTGTAGTATCTTTATTTATTTACACCTAATTTGCTTTATATAAGTTTTTAATTTTTTTTTATCTTACTTGACATAATAAGTTAAATAGAAATTAAGTTACATGACATAAATTTTTTTAGTGTTCTTTTAGAATCTAACTGAAGTTATATCTTTAACATATTCTCTTCATCATATTTAGCGAAAAAATGATAAAGGTACATGTGTGAGTCTGTGTATTGTGTTTTTCTTTGAAATATATACCATGCCCTCTTGACATATGATATAATTTGTTACAATTTTTATGTCATAAATTACCCTCTCAATATGACATAACTTGTTATGTATTTTACAATATAACTTATGTGTGCAAGATAAGAAAGAGATTCATCATTTGACACCAATAATATGAACACACAAACTTATACTACAAAAAAAATATTTGTTATTTGAGTGTTGTAATATTTGAAAACGGTCTCTCTATCTCCACGAAATAATGATAAGATCTACGTATATTCTATCCTCTTCGGATTCCACTTGTGAATTTCACTCGATATGTTATTATTGAGTGTTAAGAGATACATTAAACCATTTATTTATTATTTAAAATGTTGAAAAATATAATAAAAATTAGAAACATACAACAAATCTGAAAAGAGAAAAAATAAACATCACCACAAAATAGAGACATTTGTGTGAATTACCACATCAATATTCCTAACAAATTTTCAATAGGTTTTAACAAAATATACTATAACTCTTTCTTTGGCGATTTCCCAAATAATAATTGTGCCAGATAAAATTAAATGAATCATAGAGCTTATTTTAATGTAATAATCAATTTAAAATTTTCAAATACAAATGTGATGAATGATTGATTATTTGGTTGGTGGAGATCAATTCAAATGTGCATGTTATATATCTTTTTTTAAAATTTATAATTTATGGTGTGCTTTAGATTGTTTTACGCAGCTTCACAAACACGACAAAGTGGACTCCATCAACATCTTGCTAAAGCCATTCTTGAAAAAATTTGTGAGGCTCACCTATGCTTGCCAAGTAGTGTGGTGGTCTCATAATTATTTTTGATAGATGTCTCCTTTTTTATCTCTTTATAATAGTGATTATTAAAAAATAAATAAAATACAAATATTTAAATAATTAATAAGATATAGAGAAGTCACTATTAAAAAATTTGCAAAAGGAGACCTAAAAAAAGAGACCTCAAAAATAGGTCGCTAAAAAGAGACCTCATGAGATCGCTATTTGCATCAATAACTTTTTTTAATTCTTTTTAATAGGAAAGACCTCGTGAGGTCAATTTTATAAAAAAATCTGCCTAATTAATAATATAAGTGACTTATTTTAATTTTTTTATTATATAGTATGTTTTTGTATAAAATATGCAACCTCACGAGGTCGCTATTTGTTAAAATAAAAATATTAATTTAGGTTTAGATACCTTGTGAGATCTCATATTAGTCAAATTTGTAAAATAATATTTTAAAATAAGTGACTTCTTGAGGTCTCTTATTTTTATTAAATTAAAATAAGAGGCATTTTTAATTTAGTTCATCTCCTTTCCCGCTCTTCACCTAAAAGCTAAAAAAAGTCCTAACTTGTCTCTTCCCCATAGTTTTACAGATGTGTAGCCTCCGGTTGTCGTCAAGCCTCTCATCAATTTGAAGTTTTAGTTTTCACCTTTGAAACTCACTCGATTTGAACCCAAAGCTTTCGTCGTCGATTCAAATTCTCGATGTCGATTTCTTTCTCTGCAAATAAAGGTGAATCTTTCAATCTTTAAATCAAGTTGTAACTATATTGTTTATTTATTGCAAACATCCATCAATGCAGACTCTCTCTTTCAATTTACTGCAAGCATTAAGTAGAATTTGTGATTTTCTTTTCACTTCATGAACATATAATTAACTTTCGGTTTTACTCTTGTTCTATCTTAATGTCCTGTTTTGACTTCTCATGATGATTAACATGAATGCTAGCAAGTTTTGTATCATATAATTTAGAAGAAGATACATGGGTAGTAATATCTAAGAATAAAGAAATAAAATTGGTTATGAAGATTTTCTATTATATTTTGAGATTAATATTATACCTTATATCTCACTCTAAATAACTCCTAATAATCTTGTGTTGAATTCTGATTTAAATTTAGAACTAATATCATTTTGGTTCATATCTCTGTATATATTTTAGTTGTTTTTTAACTGAGGAGAGAAAAGTTATATATATATATATATATATACATACATACATACATATATACACACACTATAGTCTATAGATATAAACCATCGTGCAATAATGAGGAGAGACAAGTTAAGAAATCATTGTACCGAAAAAGGTCTTGACCCTTAATAGTGCCTATTGGTTGCATCATCATCATCATCATGCTAGCTGAAGTTGCTGCCTCAAATGCAAGAATCCCCTTAATACTACAAACTGGGAAGATGACTTAATTTCGTGTTTAAAAACTTCAAATTTTGTGTGTAGATGGATCGTAGTTTGATGTATAATAGGAATAATTTTGGTCAAGCGGGGCTAAGGCCTGAAGATACATGGGTAGTAATATCTAAGAATAAAGAAATAAAATTTGTTATGAAGATTTGTATTGTATTTTGAGATTATTATACCTTATATCTCAATCTAAAATAATCATGTTGTGAATTCTGATGCAAACTTAGAACTAATATCATTTTGGTTTATGTCGTTGTATGTATTTTAGTTATTTTTAAACAGAAAAATGTATGGATTAGATGTTTTTGCTGATAATTGACAATTAAGATGACTTGTTCTTTGTTTATGAGAAATTAAGATGACATATGGATCTACCTATTATTTTATTGGTTGTAGGGCTGGGCATAAACACCGAAAAACTGAAATACCGAACCGAACCGAAGAGTTTTGGTATTTCGGTTTTCAGTTCGGTATTCGGTATGCGTTTTTGTATTTTTTGGTATTTCGGTTCGGTTTTCGATATGAGTTTTTGTATTTTTCGGTACTTCGGTTTACCGAAATATATTATATTATATTTATAATATTATTAATATTATATTAATTAGTAATATTAAATAATAAAAATATAGACAAAATTAAGTCAAACTTCACTTTTCAGCTTTTAGCCTTTTACTTTTCAAACTTTTGACTTTTCAGATTTTTGTTTTCAATCTTTTCTTAGCAGTTAATCGCACATCTGTCACTTTATTTTCCCACTTTCCAGTTCCACTTCCCACTTCCGGCGACCGATCGATCAGCAGCAATCCAACGACGAACGGCCGACCAGCACGCAGCAGGCCAACACGCAGGCGACACCCAGCAGGCAAGCAGCACGCAGCACTGCAGCAGCCGACCAGCAGCACGCAGCAGCCACCAGCGACCGATCAGCGACAACCAGCGACCGAACTAACAAAAACCGAACCGAAATAATAAAAACCGAACCGAATCGAATCGAATTATTTCGGTTCGGTGTTCGGTACACATGATACAAGAACCGAAAACCGAAAAAAAAAAACCCGAAACCGAACCGAACCGAAATACCGAATGCCCAGCCCTAATTGGTTGTAGTAATGAGAAGAGGAAAGTTAAATATATACTATAGTCTATAGATATAAATCATTGTGCAGT
The DNA here is from genome assembly GCA_029582725.1 of Solanum chiquidenum. Taxonomy (NCBI): domain Eukaryota; kingdom Viridiplantae; phylum Streptophyta; class Magnoliopsida; order Solanales; family Solanaceae; genus Solanum; species Solanum chiquidenum. Next base: position 10,473 of record JAJOOS010016828.1, read on the forward strand.
AATGAAGAGAGGAAAGTTAAGAAATCATTGTGCCCAGAAAGGTCCTTGACCCTTCTGTAATAGTGCCACCTTACTACTATTTTTTTAATGATGTATTCTATTTAGATTTATTTAGGGAAGTGGACATTATTTGGGACAAACTGTTGAGAGAAGTATGCTTTTGTAGTCACCAAAGATACATTTATTCATTTGCACAAGGCCTCGTTAAGCAGTCCCTACTAGGATTGTTACAATTTGATTTTCAGTAAATTATTACATAATCTAGTGTTTAACAAATTCAATTTTTTGTGATTTTTTTGTAGTTGAATTGTAGTTGGATGTATAATATGACTAATTTTGGTCGAATGGGACTAAGACCTGAATTTGTACAAGGTGTCACTGGTTTTGTGGAGTATGCAAAGACACGAGTGAGGCTCAAAGTCAAGGAAGTGTGAGGAGGAAATTGGTATGTATCATTTTTCTGTAAGTTTTTATATATTTTAGGTATTAATATTTAATTACTCTTGATTATAACTTAATTAGTTCTATATGTAGGAAAAGGAACTAGGAAGACAGGTAACTCAGGCTGAGGCATTCAAGGCAACACATATAAGAAAAAAGAAAAATCTTGAAGATCTAGATGTGTGGGTTGAGCCGCGAGCTAAATTGACCTATGTAAGCCTCTAATTTAAACTAATAGTTACTTATTTTCTAAATTTATATTCTAATAATAATACCATTCAATTTAGAATCAATATCTTCAAGTTTTGAAGGATTTACGACAAACTTAACCAGAAGAAATCGAGGTATGCCACTTACCCAAGAACAGGTTGAGAGAGTGTGGCTAGACTTGATTGGTGGGCCGAGTAGATATGGGTATGCCTATGGCATGCCGCAACAGACCTTTCGTGAATATCATTTTGAGTTTGAAGGCCTAAGTAGTTCCTATGATGATGAATTGATGAAGAAAAATGTGGCTATGGAGCAAAAGATAGCTGAGCTATCTAGCCAAGTCGAAGACCCGTAGGCTAGGGAAAGGAGGAGGGACATAGAGTATGCGGGTCTTAAGGCTCAATTAGATGCATTACTTGCTTCAGGAGGGATTCCCCCTTGTTCCACTGATGTCACTTTCCCTCCTCGACCCTCCCAGTCTCAACCTACTCGATATCCAGTGTATGATCAACAAAGAAATATGACAGATGAGTCTAGTAGTGATGAAGAAGATGAGGATCATGTGGCAAATACACTACCGCATTAGTGAAGTTTAGAGTTGTAATAGAAAATCTAAGTTCTTTACTTTATGACTTTTTTATGGGACTTATTTGTTTTGTGAATGCATGATACCATTGAAATCCTATTATATAACTTATGGATTTTATGATTTTTCGTTCAATTTCAAATTACGTTGAAGGTGAGTTGCATATTGAGTTGATAAAAGAATATTTAGTAAATGTATTGTATTAGTTGATTGTTGGATGCTCTTTGAGCTTGATTTAGCTAATTAGAAAGGTATTAAATTAATATGACAGGTGATGAGCAGCTGCAAAAACAGTTACAAGCTGTCAGTTTCAGAAAAAGAGACCTCATGAGGTCTCTTCTTTGCATTTTATTTTTCAGAAATTTCATAAAAGAGACCTCATGAGGTCTCTTTTCTGCATTTTATTTTTTAGAAATGTAGTAGAGAGACCTTATGAGGTCTCTTTTCTGCAGTTTATTTTTTAGAAATGCAGTAAAGAGACTTCACGAAGTTTCTTTTTGGCAATTTCATTTTTTAGGCTATGAGTAAAGCGGCCTCGTGAGGTCTCTTTTTTTAAATATAAAATAAAAATAAATAATATAATAGTGACCTCATGAGGCCACCTTTATTAAAAATAAAACAAATGTAAATTGACCTATGGTGATCCCATGAGGTTTGTTTGGCGACCTCATGAGGTCTCTACAAAAAAGTCACCTACATTATAGCGACGACCTCATGAGGTCTCTTTTTTAAGTCTCTTTAGTAGTGAGTAACTTATAATGAGATAAAAGAAAAACTATTATAAAGAGATTAAAATGGTCCCAAGGGAAAAAAAAATTCTCCATTATTTTGATATTTCCTTCGTAAACAAAATTTTAAAATAATATATTTGACTTATTTACTAATTTTCATAATTTCTGCTCTATCTTTTATAAAACATTAACTTTTTAGAAGAATTTGACAGTTTTTTTTAGAAGATAAATATAAAAGGGAGAAATGCAAAAAAGAATAGTACTAAAATAAAGTAGAAATGATGAAAGGAAAAAAATATTGAAAAGCAAAATTATTATGGACCACAACACCACTTATCAAACATAGGTGAGCCTCACACGTTAATTGTGTCTCATTCATTGTAAAAAAAATTCACCATTCTTCAGTACAATCCTCA
>JAJOOS010016831.1:0-13515 GCA_029582725.1 Solanum chiquidenum
ACTTATTCTTGATGGTAACCTTGTTCAACTGGCGATAATCTATACACATTCTTATGGAACCATCCTTCTTCCTCACAAACAAGACCGGAGCACCCCAAGGTGAGATACTTGGTCGAATAAAACCATTATCAAGGAGATCGTTCAACTTCTCCTTCAACTCCTTTAACTCTACATGTGCCATTATGTATGGAGAAATAGAAATAGAATGAGTATCTCAAAGAATATCTATACCGAAGTCTATTTCTCTCTAAGGAGGGACTTTGGGTAGATCATCTAGAAAGACTTTCTGGAAACTCACTCACAACTGGAACTGACTCAATAGGAGGTGTCTCAACACTAGAGTCATTAACTCGGACTAACTGATAGACATAACCCTTGGAAACTAACTTTATCACCTTAAGGTACGAAATGAAATGACCCTTAGGCACTGCTGAACTGATACTCCACTCTATAACTGGCTCATTAGGAATTCAGAACCTAACAACTCGAGTTCTACAATCAATGGAGGCTTAACAGACATGAAGCCAGTCCATGCCTAGAATGACATCAAAATCTACCATGTCTAACTCAACTATATCAACCATGGTGTCCTTGTGATTGATGAAAATGACACAATCACGATATACTCCCTCAGCTAGAATAGACTACCCAATAGGTGTAGAAACATAAAATGGTTCACAGAGTTTCTTAGGAAGAACATCAAAATTATTTGTAACATCAGGAGTCACAAAAGATAAACTTACTCCTGGGTCTATCAAAGCATAAACATCAAGAGCAAAGACTTTGATCATACCAGTGACAACATTTGGAGAATTCTCTTGCTCTTAACGATTAGTGATTGCCTAAAGGCAGTTTTCTCCTCCGCCAGTATCGAAAGTAGCTCATCTTGGTGCAGCCCTATCTGGTGGAGCAACTGATGAAGATTGGGATTTATTGCCCTTATTCTCATTACCCTGTCGGTTCTTAGGGCACTCTTTCATGAAGTGACCCTCTTGTCCACACTTGAAACAACCTGTGGAGCCATCGCGATACTTACCTGGGTGGTTCCTACAACACATAGCACATCCAGGAGCCTAATTACCTCCTTGTGCCACACTACCCTGAGATTGGGTAGGCCTAGCTCTGAAGTGCTTGGAATTCTGACTATTGTACTCACCTTTGTTTCTGGGTGTAGGTGCACTAGCAGATGATGGAGCAGGTCCCTTTTGCTTTTGCTGAACGGTGATCGGTTCATATTATTGCTCTGCTTCCCGAACTCATTCCCTGTCTTAGCCTTCTTGTTCCTAAACTCCTCCTTATCCCTCAGCTTCTCTTCCTCAACCTACTGTACATAAACCATCAACCTTGCTATATCCATGTCACCTATTAGCATCGCAGCCTTGACTTCCTTACTCAACAGAAGAGACAGCCCAGCGACAAACAAACTCATCCTACTCCTCACATCCACAACCATCTCCGTAGCATATCGGGAAAGTTGGGTGAACTTCAAGCTGTACTCATGAACACTTAGTGAATCTTGCTTAAGAGTAAGGAAATCTTGTACCTTAGCCTCTCTCAATTCTCGGGGAAATAAACACCCCAAGAAAGCCTCCTCAAACATATTCCAAGTCAAAATTGGTGCACCCTCAGCTCTACCCTTCTTCCACTGGTCAAACCAAGTCCTAGAAACATTGTTCAGTTGATATGCAGCTAGTTCCACTCGCTCATCATCGACAACGTGCATTACCTCAAATACTTTTTGCAGTTCCTCAACAAAATTTTTTGGATCCTCAGTAGTGCTTGAACTAGTGAAACTTGGAGGATTCATCCCCAAGAACTCACGGATCATCGAAGTATCATTCCCTTCCTGTCGATTCTCCCTCTGCCCGTCTTGGTTGGTCACATCTTGACTTAACATCCTGCTCGCTTCCCTGAACTCATCATTTTTAACTTCTCCTTGGGGTTGCACTTCAAGTGAATTCGGTACCCCTTGATCCTGAAAAATCCTCCTAGCAAGATGACCTCAAACAACTCTTCTTGGAGGCAAGGTCAACCAAAAGACACACACAAGTATGAATTAGGAAGAGACTTTATATAGATAAACTCTATTGCACGAAATGAGTATGAAAGAAGTGAACGAATTTCCTAAATGTTGTAGCCTCTTAATTATAGATGTGGCGCGCTTCACACTGATAACTAGGAATCTACAAACACGACTTCATAGACTTCCTAGGACTCTTGAACTCTGTGATCTAATACCAAGTTTGTGATCCCCCAAGCCTACACCCTGGGAGAGACTGGCACTCGAGAACCATTGCTGGCCCCAAGCAAACCCTTGACCTAGCTTAGTTACTCATCGAAAGACTTAAACATAAGAAATAGTCTAAAAAATATAACTTATGAATGAAACTTAGAATGTCTTTATAGAAACATTCAAACTAGTCAAGATGGCTACTCAAGTTTCATAGAAAAACATCTGAAATACAAGACTAAAGAACTATAACTACTCGTATATAAAGCTTATAAAACAAAAAGAGATGTTATGACAAGATCCCTGATCATCCTAATTACTAAAGTACTAAATCAGAACAATAAGGGATCCTCCGGAAAGCAAAAAGGCTCACCAACTAAATCTGAGTGCTCAACTAGATCAACAAGACGCTGGATGCCGATCCTGGTTACCTGTGTCTGCATCATAAAATGATGCAGGACAAATAGCATTAGTACATTGAATGTACGAGTATGCGAGGGGAAAACTAAACATAGCATAAGCTTGAAAATAATCTGAAAGGAACACTTACCTTGGCTTTACTGAACTCATGAATAACTTAACTCAAATGCAGGTAAAACAACAATAATAATGCAGTTGATACAAAGCATTTAAAACAGTAGGTAGCAACTCAATTTGTTAAAGAAATGCAATAACAATTCAGTTTACATATAAAGTAATATAAAACTGTGGGAGTTTCTCTAACCGACAAACACCACTATGAGCCTAAGTGATGATACAACGTCTCGCCCACGCTGCCAGAACTATCCTATACTTTTCCATAATATAGAACGCCTCAACTAAGTAGATCCACTAGTCTATGTTTAAAATCACTAAAGAACCATCTAAAAAGTATGATCGATTTATGGAGACTTGAGTTATTATGAACTCGCGTCCCCATATCGGTGCTCAATACCACTCCTAAAATATACTCAGCTCATATGTTTTAAAAACAAAACTCTTTCTGTGATTTGAGATAATTACTCGAAAACTAGCTCAAAAGCTCTCTTGGAAATCAATGTTTCCTTTCTTGCTCAAATGTGAAAACATTTAAACTCTTGGGAATACTTAGTTCCCATATAATCTTTGAAGATATGAACTTTACTTTTAATCTTTACTCAACTCAAAGCTTAAGTCTTAAAACAAAGTTAAAACCTTTGTAAAAGACTTTTGGAAAATTCTATGAACTTCTCTTGACTTAATTCTTAACCTCTTGACTTGACTCTTAACTTTCCTTGAATTGAATTATGGATTCAAGGTTCATGATCTCATATTTATGGATGATTTGATGATGTTTAGACGTACCTTAGAGTATATAAATCGACTAGAAAATATAGGTACATTGCTAAGGAACTAGTACATAAAGAAGGGGAAAAAATGGGAGAACTGGCGTCCCTGGCGCTCTGAGAGACGCGGAGCGCCAGCCCTGAAATTTCAGAGCCTGCGATGGGGCGCTCTGGCTGGCGCGGTGCCCCAGATCCCAAACATCAGATCCCCTGTTGAGGAGCTTTGGCTGGGGCAGTGTCCTAGGCCCCTGCCCAGGTGAATTCCGACTTTTCTTTTTCATTTTTCAACTCTAAACCCCATATTTCAACTTAGTTCTTTTCCCAAACACTTAGAATCGACTATATCCTCAATATATGTAAGATTCTACTCGAAATCACCCCTAAAAGAGTGAATCAAACTCAAGAACTACTCCACAATCCCAACAACAAGAACTTTGAACAATTTCAACTAAATCTATCAGGAACTATACTTTCAAGAACACAAATTCACTGAAATAAATTCACATTTGGCACGTGGGTGAACTAACACATTCCTATGTGATATCACATACCTTGTAGGGATTAACCCTGGTGAAATCCACACAAAAATCTCCAAGAAATTGATGAATCATTGCTTCTTCTCCTCTTCTTTTCTCTTCTCTAAAAACCTTAACATATTTTGAAAAGCGTACACTGATGCAAATCAGTTTAGACCACAACTTAATTACCAAAAACGAAATTAAAATAATAGGGTATGGAAAAAACCATAACGCCATTCAAAAATCCGGTTTTGACTTTCTTTAACTAGACAGTCCAACTTCAAATGGACATATCTAACTCATACAAACTTGGAATCAAGTAAACTCGGTAGCGTTGGAAAGATAATTCCTAGATCTTTCCTACGGTTTCTATAAGTACACCTAACTCATCGTGAGCTAGGAATTATAGTCGTTTGAAGTTGACCCAAAACTCAAACTTAACATAACTTGAGTAATTTTCCATATTTTTTATTCATTCCTAAAATGACTCTTTCTAATGCTAGCTCTTTCTAGTTCTTTCAAATAGCAAGATATTACAGTATCCTCATCTCTTTCCTTCCGATTCTATTTCAGCTTCATGTAGTAGTTCCTCTCAGTCTCCCAATTTACTCTTGTGTAAATTCAGTGTTAGTATCATGTTCTTTCAATTAGTCTTGCATTTTTAGCCTATTTGCATGTTCTTGGAACTCAGTTAAGTCAGAAATTGGTTTCTAGTACTTAATGGTAGGGATGTAGCTCTTTCCCACCATACTCAGCTAGCTTAGGCTTCATTCTAGAATAAATGTCTGTCGACCTGTCATGGTTCACACCCAGCCAAAAAGAGGCGGACCAAGGGAGCCTTCACGGGCCGTGGACCACCCCACGAGCCGTGGGAAGGCTCGTGTAAGCCACAAAGAACCTCCCTAGCTCAGGCATCAGACCACGGAGCTCTCCACGGGATGTGGTCTTGATGATGGGCCGTGGGAGGGTCCGTGGACCTGATCCAACAGACCACCAGGCCAAGCGAAGAACCACATCAACCTTCACGGTCCGTGGTCCTTCACACGAGTCGTGATAGGGCCCATGGTCGAACCACCCAGAACCGGTAGCTACTGGCCAAGGACCATGACCCACTTGACGGTCTGTGGTCCCTGTGATGGTCCGTCATAGGGCCCGTGGTCGGCCCTCGTCAGATTTTAAGTGGGGTCATTTTGGTCTTTTCCTGTATGCATTGGACACCCAATCTACGTCGTTTAACCCCTAAACTATATAGTTTTGGTCAGTTTAAGCTTAATAACTTAGTCCGAACATACCCTAATCATTCATTCACCAAAATCAAGTGAAACTTAGAGCAAAAGAAGAGAAAACAGTCGACCAAGCTCTCTCTAAGAACGCAACAGGTTTTCGTCAGTTCCAACCCTATAATTGAAAGATTTCTTCGTGAAATTTGTCACCTTGTATGTGGGATTTCACTGGTGTATTCCTTTCACCCACTAGGTCCGTAGATTTTAGTCAGAATCTTGATTCCCTAAAATATGCTTAGACCTAGGGTTTCTAGAACTTCAGACAATTGTTGTGATTTAGCTTTTAGGGTATTCCTAATCATATTATTATGTTTTTGTAACAATGTAGCTTAGTTCTTGCATGAATTTCAAAACCCTAGTTGTGCAGATTCATGAATAACACTAGCTAGGACAGATAAACAAATATACATGCCTCAGTTTTAATGTTTCATTATCAGTATTTAATGTTGCATTTTCAGTTAGCATGTCATAATATCGAGATATTCATTATATTTTATTTATGTTGTATTGTACATATTTCCAGTTGGGAGTAGACTTAACACCGAGTTTGACTAGGGTCAGTCATGCGCATAGTCCTAGAACTACGTTCCCTCGTAGGTTTATAAGTCCCCTCTGTGGGCATCATATTTAGTGATCACGCCAGTAATGCCTCTATACCCTTGACAAGGTATATTGGGTCCTCTCGATGGGGTGTATACATTGGACTCCACATTTAGCTCATGTGGTTTTATGTCGGTAAATAATAGCTCCCACAATCAGATTCTAGTACATTGACCAGGTTCCAATTATAATTCAGAATTCAGTTTTAGCGTGTTATGTACTTGGTCATTGCATTCAGTTAGTTCATGATCAATATATCTCAGTATCTTTATCATGTTCAAATTATATCATTGCTAAGTATGAATTTTGCGGTTATATGTTTATTCAGCTTTATCATATCCTGCATGCTCAGTACCTTTCAAGTACTGACACATACTCTGCGCTACATCTTTTTGTGATGTAGGCTCCGGTCCTCAGCATCTAGATCACGTGTAGATCGATTCCTGATCGGTATTCAACAGTATCAGTGGTGAGTCCTCATTCTTCGAGGACGATAGACATGTTCTTTATATTTCAGTCTTTCATTTTAATTTCAATTTTACTAGAGTTAGCTGGGGGCATGTCCCAATATCTCTTGTTAGTTAGAGACTTATTTAAGATAGATTCAACTTTAGTATTTGAGTTATAGTTCAATATCTTAAACTCTTGCTTAGTATTTATTTATTCAGATTACTATTGGTTATTCCCAACTTTCAGTTACTTATGGTTTTAAGCTTCCGCATAGTATATTTTATTCAGTAATATTTTAGTATGCTTATGATATGCCAGCTCAGGGTTAGCTTGGGGTCACTCGTGATCCTTGGTCCCGTGTTTACGTCAGGGGGTAGCCTCGGGGCATGACAGATATGGGGTCGTTTGGGTTGACTAAATTTAATGATTAAATAGTTAGCAACTAATTAAATACATAATTAATTAAATAATTAAATAAATCTTTGTTCAAAAAATAATATCTCAATCTATCATTTTTCAAAGTTGAAGTCGTAGTCGTAGCGAAAGCCAAGCCAAGCGACAATGCAACCGGTGTGAGGGTGTAACACCCCAAAAATATCTAAGTTAAGCTCCAAACCATTCTTGAATTCTGTATAAGGTCATACTGAGTGATTCTTAATTGTTCTTAGATGCTAAATTAAATTCTTTAGTGTGAGAATGATTTTGGATATCAATTAAGGTCACTAGAACCCCTAGCACAAAGTTGAGTCGAAAGCCTCCTTACCGATTAAGTTTTGACGTAAAATTCTATATAGGTCAACTTCAAAAGATCATATCTCTCATCACATAAATGAATTATGTGGCCCATGACCTATCAAATTAAAGGTCTTTTAGTCCTCTTTCCAACGCCACAAAGTTTGCCTCATTTCAAGTTTGGAGTAAAAGGCCAATCCCATATTAGTGAAGCCTTGTAGGGCAAGTGATGTTTCAGGGCCAGCTATACGGCCCATGAAGTGCTTCACAAACCGTGAAGCCTTAAACGGTCCGTAAAACCTCCCTTTTAAGGCACCTCGACAATTTTTTAAGCTGGGTCATTTTGGTCTTCCCATATGTCTTTGGTACATAAACTACATCATTTTAACCCCTATTATAAGCCTAAACCATGACGTATTACACCTAATTAAGGGCTTAGAAAGTGTTAATTAGCTCTTTTACATTCATAACACTTCAAGTCATTAGAGCAAGGTTCTAAGAGGAGAAAAATTAGTGTTTCAAGCATTCTTTGTGTTTCGTCGATTTTGCCAAGAACTTTGTTCTTCGAGGTATGTAAAACTATCATAGTGGTGGACTAATTCATCCTCATGATGTACATCTACTTTCAAATTAGTACACGAGTACTCTAGGATTCTATCCTTATATTCGAGTATTCCTTAGATGAGTTAATTTTGAGTTCCTGATTCTTTTTTGAAATTCTATTCCTAATTATTGAATTGATACATGTTATACATTTGAGATTCTTGAGTTGATTCATTAATGTCTATATTTCAGCATGAACCCTATGAATTGAGTATTCTTGAGATGAGTAGTATCGTCGAGTTCTGAGTTCTTGAGTTCAGAGAATTGAGTTTATATATTGTTATTGGGATTCTTAAGTTGATTCTTTCATGTTTATATTTTAGCATGAATCCGATTTTCAGTTATAAAACTTGAAAATATTTTAAAGACAACATTTATGTTTTAAACTGAGTTTTTTGAGGAAGTGAAAAGTAGTTTGAGAAAGAGTATAATGGAACTAAGTATTTCCGAAATGTTTCATTTTTTCATGAAGAAAGAGAGTATTATTTATTTTGATAAAAGAGAAACTTTGATTTCTAAACAAGTTTATTAGTTCATAGATATTTCCGAGTAGTCACCTATTTTAAGAGGATAGTTTGAGCAATTATCTCAAAATAGAGAAAGTGGATGAGTTCAGACAACTCAAAGTCCTCATAAACCATGTATGCCAACAAGGGTAAATGATCATACTTTTTGGATGAATCCTTAGTTCCCTTAGGCACAACTTCGTGGATCCACTTAGTACAAGTGTCCTATATCTCCGCTTGTGCTCCTTAGTCTTTCATATTTCAAGTGAACTACTTCACAAGCCACCTTCAAGCATACTTGTGCAAGGCCAAGATAGCATCCCATAATACTATCTAAGCTAAGTACCTTCTCTTTGGTCATTCTTGGTCATAGTCCACCTTCATAGTTAAGACCTAGGTTTTCATGACATAAGAGCACTAAACCCCTAAGTAACCTCAAAGCACACTTGTGCAATGTATGTGGGGCATCCCATAAAACCACACACACTAAGTATACCTTGAAGCCACCCTATTCATAATTACCATTTGTAGGTATCACTATTGGCTTACTTTCATAATGACAAGGAACTATCATCTTAAGTCAATCCTACCATGGAAGGCAATTATAGAAACAATCCAAGCTAGTCATACATCACATAAGAGGGCACTTCATAAGTAGCTTTAAGTCATACTTGTGCAATGTATTAGTGACATCCCATAATACCACTCACACTAAATACTCCTTTAGACTAGCTTACTCAATGCTAACTATTTATCATTCTAGACTATCAAAGTGTAGCATACTATCATGCTAGACCTAACTGCCATGGAAAACATCCTATCATACAATCCAAGCTATTAAAGGAAGGATACAAGTATACCAACCTAGCCACCATGCAACCATTCAATAAGATGCAAGCTATCCTTAGGGGAGTGTAAATCCTCAACCCTAAGCTATCCTCGGAGAGTATAATGTCTCAATCCTAAGCTACCATGAATTGGTCTTGGCCTAACCAAGTCAAGTTACCATAAAATGCATCCTAACAATGCTAGTTCAAGCTACCCACAAGAGAGGATAGATCCTCAATCCTAGGCTACCATGCCTATACTAATGCAAGCTACCATGAAAAGCATCCTACCAATGCTAGTTCAAGCTAACCTTCGGAGAGCTTAATTCCTCAATCCCAAACTACCATGGGATCTACCATCCCAAGCTACATAACTAAACTATCCATGAAGGAATCATAAGACTCAACCTCAAGCTATTCTACTCTAACGAGCACAATCAACGTACTAGTCTAGATCACAATACACATCATTCATAAGCCTTAATCATAGACAATTGTAAGCATAATTCATCATAGAGTCCCAATTCTAATCATTCAATTCATATTCTATCATACATGCATAAGCCTAGTTCAATTCATGATTTAATATTCCCTTTCTTGGATAAGTTCTATACATGGTGATAACTCTAGAAAATTTATCAAGAACCATCAATTTCTCATCAAAAGATTTAAACCCACATACTTAGAAAAATTAGGGTTAGACAAGGAATTCACATAAATTATTCATAATATCATGAATCAATACTAAATTAATCATATATGAGTAGTATCCAACACTTTGGAATCGTACCCACCTAAAACCCATACATTGAAAGTAACCCTAGCTTAGATTGGGGTTCTTCTTCACAAATCTTGAGGGTTTATAGGGGACTCTATGAGTGGAAGAACCCATAGATGAAAAGCTAAACATACCTTAAATTACAGCCTTAAACTAATCTTGAATCCATGGATAAAATCACCCCTAAGCCACTGCCCTCTTTTCTTCTCTTCTTCCTCAATTCTAGAGAGATGAATTTTGGAGAGGATGTTAGGGGTCTTTAGATGTAAGGGTAAAAAGTGATTAGATTAGGGTCTATTAACTATTTATAGGAGGTAAATTAACTAATTAATCGACCCTCCTAACCCCTAAACTAATTACTAAACTAACCCTCAACTCCTACCTTAAAACTGAAAGCTGAAAACTGGGCAGACCTACGAGACCTCCACCTACGGACTATAGGTGGAGTGACGGGCCGTTCTGTGCCTTCGTCGTTTGGGTCTGGGACTTGGTCATGGGAGCTAAAGCTCCCTAGACTAAGTCCTGATCTACGGAGCAGACTTACGGGGCGTCGTTTGACTTACGGGGCGTCACTTTCCTCCGTAAGTCAAGCTATTTTTGACAACTTATGGCTAATGATGGGGTCCTCCTGAAGGACCCCTAGGGTTGTCCTTGGGGGGGTCGTACCCAAAAGTTTAACCCTTATTTATGTCCATCTAAGTATAGGGAACATTATATTCATTTAAACCCTCATACAACACTCCCAAAGGTCCACTACAAGACCCTACAACACACTAGTTCATCTCACTAGTTCAACTTGCTAGTTTCCAGGCGTTATAATCGTTTCTTGACGTTTGACCTCTAAAATCACCAAAGTAATTTCAAAAGCCATTATTCATCATTTAAACAAGGGTACAACTATAAACTAACATGTGAGGCTCTAGTTCGCCCTACTAGATTCCATCAAACAATAGCTAGGTCTAACTAGGTTCTATGGGGTGTTACATATTCGTACATTCAATGAACTAATGTCATTTGACCTGCATTTTTTATGATGCATATATTTGTGTTCAGGTCATCAATAGGTGCTATTTTGAGATCACTTTACACTTGAGATAGCTTGGGTGAGTCTCCTTGCATTCTGTAGCACTTCACATTTATTTTTAGTTAATTGTCTTGAGAGATATTGTGGGTCTTGTCCCGGCTTCCATATTGAGTAATAGAGGCTTCATATATAGATAGATTTAAGGAGTCTCTCAGTATTTACTTTTCCTTGAGGGGTATTTGCAAACTATTATACATATGTCGCTGACTATTTTACAGCCATTTGGAGTTGAGTATTTACTTTGAGTTTAAATGTTCTAAAATTTGTTTTTAAGTTTATTATCGCTTGAGTAAGTCTTCCGCTAAGTAGTCAGCAAGACAAAGGGTTCGCTTGGGGACCACCAATGGTTCTCGAGTGTGGCCACATCCAGGGTGTAGGCTCGGGGCCTGACAAACTTGGTATCAGAGTCAGGTTTCAAGTGTCCTAGAATTTCTATAAAGTCATGTCAGTAGGATCTATTTATGGTTGTAAGGCCCCACTTCTATAAATGAGGAACTACATACATTTAAGAAAAGTTTCCCTTCTTTCATACTCCAAATCGTGCAATAAAACTGTGTAATAGAGAACTTATTCAAACTCGTGTGTTTCTCAGATCTATTCAACTAACTCTCATACTCAAGGTAGTTGAAGAGAAAAGCCCAGATCCTTATCAATGAGTTACTCTAAGCAAAATAGTTCAGAAAGTCATAGGACTGTAGAGGGGCTTGAGAAAAGCTCGTGAGTGAGCTTAAGTGTCTAGATTTGAAAGAATGCACCCTTATTCATATAAATTGTGCTTTTGAGCTAAAAGCGAGATGTACTCTTAGATTCTCTTCTTTAAAAATCTAATTTCAAATGATACCCTTTAAGATGGGGAGTACGTTTTTCAATGCTTGGGTAGTATTTCCGCCCGAAAGTAGTGTGAAAGGGAGATAATGATGAGGTATATTATGTTATTGAAGTCATGCACCAAGTAAGTTATTAATGAGGAGTTTTCCTTATGGGTAGACTAAGAAGTGATGAATTTGTGTAGATTTCATGATAGAAGGTAGAGTGATAGTTACTAGTCAGGATGAGTTAGAGTATACCATAACCATAAGGGAGTTTATGTCGATGTGCCATTGTGTTAGTGAAAACCAAGTATATAGAGATGTTGAATAAAAGAGCAGAGTAGTGATAAGGTGATAGACCTAAGCTAGACTTATGAATTTTGAAGGGAGAGCCCTATGGTATTCAGAGGGTTATAGAATTAATTAGGCAATGATGTATAGTGAAAAGGGTAAAAATAACATGTGTTGAAAAAAAAGTGGCACTAATATGTAAATAGGTAGACTGAGAGATAAAGATTGACTACTTTCCATGAGATCTTAGTGGGTGAGGGTTTCTAAATCTTATCTATTACTTGTAAGTTAGTATAGTAAGAGACAAATTATATTGATATCCGTGATTAGTAATAGACACTAAGTTTGAATTTGAAGATGGGTGTCGTGATCAAAAGGATGGCAACATGAGGGTGATGATAGTTCGAGATCTAATCTAGTAGGTTTGACATAAATTAGGTTAGAAATTAAGGTGTTAATTTTTTATAAGCGTGAAAGATAGGCATTATGACTTTTAGATGAGAGCAAGGGAGTGTGTCTAAGTAATTAGATTAGCAAGAGCATTAAGAGGTTTACCAAAGATCGTATGTAGTTAGACGACGTTCTAATTTAAGTTTATGAATTATTTTATGTGTGCCTAGATAGTATAATTGAGCTGTCAATGTGGGATAGGCTAATGTAAGCATTATTTATTACCGTTAAGAGTTTTGTCGAGGGGGTAATATATAGTCAATGAGGGTAACGATTATAGAAAGACTTCTATAGGATCGGGAAGAGGTTAAGAGAAGCATCTGAGTAAGAGATCTTAGAAGGAATCTTAGTACCTGCATATGGAGAGTTCAGTAGCCATGGGATTAGCATTTCTTGGAGTATTATAGTAAATTGAATATAGACTTGTTTAGGAAAGATGGAATAGATCCATAGCTTTAAAGAATCCACTTCAGACCTAAGGAGGAGATGATAAGATGAGAAACCAAGTCAAGTGTAGAGAATCAGATATTGATGTGTTCAGAAAGAGTTATATATATATATATGGGAACATAGAAATTTTTAAAATAAAATAACAAAAATATAATGGAAAACACGGACCAAAAAATGGAAAACACAGAAATTTAAATTAACCTACGTAGAAAAAAAGTATAACATGATAAACTGGTTACTTATTTATTTGAATTTAAAAGTGGTTACCTAAAACTGATCAACTTCTCATGTACACTTTATCTTTACATATTCATAAATAAATCCAATTAAAAAGCATTTTTCAAAAAAACAGGCATCTACATTCTACATGCTAATCAAACTCACACTAAATTGCAAAATTGCAATGGTAAGGCAACACAAAGAAGTCATCAATATTCTTGAGCAGAGTTAGTAATGTTTTGGGCATGCATATATGTGTCGCTCTACTCGTGTGAAGAGATCATTTTTCATAAGTATAATTTAGTTGCTGTCTCAATTGAGGACAATTCAGTTATAATCATAAATTTTGTTAATTTTTTGTTAGATTCTAGATATATTGTA
>JAJOOS010016832.1:0-18273 GCA_029582725.1 Solanum chiquidenum
TGTGATTACCTTCTCCCATGTTTTGAATTTGTGGAAAAAGATTGCAGAATATATGGATGGTTAAGTTGAATGATTGGGGAGTAATTAAAGGGGTTTAAATGAGATATAAGTTACAATTGAGGGAGAAGAAGAGGTGTTATTAAAAGAATTAAGTGGGTAACTTTTCATTAATTATGCAATTAGAAAAAAATATTGAACTTCCGTAATTAGTACAAATTTTTAGTCAATCAATTATATTGAAATAGCAAAATTAACATTCATAATCTAGTTATTGCCATTTTCATTGAGTTAATTAATCAATGACTTAATTTCAATATTATTTAGCAATAATTTTATTGAAGAAATTATGTTTATGATGTATCCTAATAGTACCATTATTTATTTAGCCGTTACACAATTTCTTAATTATTATGTTTATGATGTATCTTAATTGTACCATTATTTATTTAGCCGTTACACAATTTTTTAATTATAGGAGTTAAATTTCTTTTTCTTATATCATGAATAAGATAAAAGCTCAAAAAATTGACAAAATAGATAAATACTAATAGAGGCCATTGGAAGGTGCCACATCAACGTTTTTATATTTGACTTTATATATATATATATATAGATTTACTGACATGAATTTGATAAGTAGAAAAAATAAGATACATAAATTAGAAAGAATATATATAATTGGCGAGTAGGTTGGATTCTAATATATGATAAATGGGAATTAATAACCACATACCTGGTCAACATGTGGTCTTTAAACATAATTTTGAGATTAGTATGGTCATTTTCTGTTACTTTTGTGAATTGTGTTGCTTAAAAAGTGGGATTCTTTGCCTTTGAAGGCCTCAAATGACAAAATATTGTTGGCCAAAAAACTGAATTTCATTGTACTTTCCATTTAAGCTTTTGCGCACTTGGACAAATTTGCCCATATTATCATTCATTATTCTATATTTTTATTAGAGATAAATGTCAAAAACACACTTAAACTATTCCCTTTTTTTGAGTTTCATACCTAAACTATTAAGAATGTGAGTTTCATACCTAAACTATCACTTTTTAATTTGAAAAACACACCTCAGTGGTTTGTGTAATGCATTCTCTCTTTTATTTGAAAAAACATTGGCACATGACATTTCACATGGATAAAATATTCCACCTTGAAAAAAAATTAAATAATAAATTATTAATATTAATTAAAAATTATAGTATTACTATCCCCCAAAAAAATATTATTTTTTTTAAAAAAATTTAAATTATTTTTCTTACCCCATTCCACCACCTCCTCCCCGTACCCCCTCCCCACCCCCTCCAAAAAAAAATCACCCACTCATTCCCCCCAAAAAAATTATATTTAAAAAAAAAATAAAAAATCTACCCCATACTATTTAACCCTCCACTCCTAATTTATTTATTTATTTTACATTTTTCTCGTTTTGTGTTATATATGTACGTATATTTTTAGGAATTTTTTTCTACTTGTGTACCGTATATAACATAAATAAAAAATTTATTTTAACAAAGTCTTGCGGCGCAAGTAACAAATATTTTTGATATATATATATATATATATATATAACACAAAACAAGAATTAAAAAAAAATTAAATACTTTTATAAAAGAAATTAACAAAAAAAAAACTAAAAAAAAATGGGGGGGGGGGTGAGAGGAAGTGATGGAGTGGGGTAAGAAAAATATTTTACTTTTTTATTTTATAAAACAAATAATATTTTTTTGGGATAATAATTTTAATCTTTAATTTTAACTAATACTAATAATTTATTTATTTATTATCAAGTGAAATGTTTTGTCCATGTAGAGTGTGATGTGACAATTTTAAAAAATAAAAGAGAGAGTGTATTACACACACCATGATGAGAATGGTATAAAAGAGAGAGGTGTGTTTCTCAAACTAATAAGTGATAGTTTAGGTTTGAAACTCACACTCTCAATAATTTAGGTATGAAACTCAAAAAAGAAGTATAATTTAGGTGTGTTTTTGAAACTTATCTCTTTTTATAAACCATCTGCCAAAAAAAGAAAAGAAGAGATATTTAACAAATGTTGAAATCGTTAGCTTATCATTTTTTTCTTTTCAATTTATATTACTCACTTTTATTTTTAGTTAATTTCTAAAAGAAAGTCATATTTTTATATTTGGTAACAATTAAACTCTAAAATGCCTATTTTATTCATAATAAAATGATATATAGTCACACAAATATTTCTGACTTATTTTAGACTATAAATTTCACAAGTCCTTACTTTTGCTTAAACTTCATGTTAAATCAAACTATATCACATAGATTGGGGCTAGAACCGGGCACCTCTTAGTTGACATATCTGCTTCTAGCAGAGGGTTTTTTATGAAAATTATGTATTTTCTACATTTTAATTTGTTTGTTTTACTCTTTTTTTTAGTTTGCTATATATTTAATAATTACGTAAGAAAATACTACAAATCACAATAATTAACAACCTAAAATATTTTAAAGATATATAAAAAAATGGTTGACTCACAAAATTCTATCGGTACAATATAAATTGGAATAAAGGAAGTAACATATATTATTTTAAAATATTGTAAAAAAAGTAATATCATTAACAACTTTAAACATATTAAAAAAAAAAAAGTTGACTCTCAAAAATTCAATAAATGTCACATATACTGGGACAGAGGAAGTAGCATATATACTATTTACAAATTACATAAAAAAAATACAATAAATCGCAACAATTAACAACTTAAAATATTTAAAAATCATATAAATAATTTGGCTGTCTCTTGAAATTCTATTGGTATACTTCAATTGGGATAGGGGGAGTAATGCTTATTATTTTTTAAAAATTAAATCATTATAATTAACAACTCCAATAAAAGTTTGGATCAAATCTCCAAATTTCATCTGTATCACATAAATTAAGATTTCAAAAATAATATATATTGAACCCGTACTAACAAGGCGCTCTAAAAGTAGGTATCTATCTATCTACCGTCATCAAGTAACTAAAACGTGAGTAAATAAAGTCATCTACTACTATTTAATAAGTGAAAGTTTGGTGGTACAACGAAGGGTATTTAATAGTTGCTTGGTCATTTAATTAATTAATTGGGGAATTAAGATTATTTTATTATTTTAAAAGAATAGAGGAAACGAGTTTTCTTCTCTATAAATATAAATACATTGGCTAAATGATAAGAACATACCAAGTAAAAAAAAAAAGAGAATAGAATAAAAAATGGGTAGCATGGCTGAGAAATGGGAGGAACTTAGTGGTAAAAACAAGTGGGAGGGGCTATTAAACCCATTGGATGTTGATCTTCGTAAATACATCATTCAATATGGAGAATTAGCTCACGTAACTTATGACACTTTCATTTCGGAAAAAGCATCGAAATATGCAGGAGCTAGTAGATATTCGATGGAAAATCTTTTCTCTAAGGCTGGCCTTGATCCATCGAAGTATCGCGTAACCAAATATTTCTATGGTACCTCATCTATGCCACTTCCTGATGCTTTCATTACGAAATCATTGTCAAGGGAAGCATGGAGTAAGGAATCAAATTTTATGGGATATATTGCTGTGGCTACTGATGAGGGTAAAGTTTCACTAGGAAGGAGGGATATTGTGATTGCTTGGAGAGGAACAATTCAGTCACTGGAGTGGGTTAATGACCTTCAATTTATACTAATTCCAGGACCAGAAGTATTTGGTAAAGGAGGTTTAACCAAACCATTGGTGCATCATGGCTTCTACAACATTTATACATCAGAAAGTGCACGATCAAAGTTTAATCAAGCGAGTGCTAGAGATCAGGTACATATTAAATATTCTCACAGTTGGCGTATGATCATCTCACTATAAATTAGTAAAAATATTCATGTTTTCAGGTCCTTGAAGAAGTAAAAAGATTGGTTGAGGAATACAAGGACGACGAGGTCAGTATAACAGTGGCTGGACATAGCCTAGGTGCATCACTTGCAGCTCTAAATGCAGTCGACATAGCTTACAACGGAATCAACAAAACAAGTAGTGGGAAGGAATTTCCAGTGACAGCTTTTGTATTCGCAAGTCCTAAAGTTGGAGATCTCAATTTTGTTAACGCATTTAACAAATTGAAACACTTTCACATCTTGAGAATTCATAATTTATTAGATATTGTACCAAAATACACACCCATTGGGTATTTCGACGTTGGACAGGAAATAATAATTGACACCACAAAATCCCCCTATTTGAAATTGAATCCTGGGGACCCACACACTAGGCATAATTTGGAAGGTTACTTGCACGGAATTGATGGTACTCAAGGAATTGGACCTTTAGATGGTTTTAAACTAGAGGTGAATCGCGATCTCGCACTTGTGAACAGGATATGGGATATCTTAAAAGATGAATATTTGGTACCTGGAGCTTGGTGGGTCGAGAAGCACAATGGGATGGTTAAACAAGAAGATGGAAAATGGATTCTCATGGATTGCGAGGAGTATGAGTTTTGAGAGATTTATGGTTTAATTTTACGTGTAGTTTTAATTTATTTCTTTTCATGTAATATTTTAATAAATGATTTTCCGTGAGCTTGAGAAAGAGAACCATATATATATATATATATATATATATATATATATCAAATCAACTGTAATGGTGTGTTTAGGAAGATGAATAAAATTGTTTTGTTAAAAAAAAATATATAAGGAAAATCAGTGTTGCAATAACGTCTGAAAGATTAAAGCTGAAAGGAGCTATTAGTTTACCTAATGATCACTGAAAAACAGAGGAAAGACTAGTACAGAGAAGAGAGAATCTTCATAACTGGAAGAGAGAAAAATATACAATACGTGAACTAAAAGGAATGAATGAATTAACTACAAGTTGTTCCTTATATACAATTTCTACACTAATCATCTACTGACAGTTGTACGTCTTCTAACTACTTAATTGAACTGACTAACAACTAACAGAGTTTGTTACATAACTAACTTTTGGTAAACCACATTTAAGCTTAGCTAAGTCACAACTCCAGTTTCATCACTCCCCCTCAAGTTGGCAGGTACAAAAACATTCAAAATGCCCAGCTTGGATACTAAGTATTCATGTTGTGCTCTAAACAACCCTTTAGTCATAATGTTTGCTTGTTGTTCCTGTGTTGTTAGGTATACTGGTCTAATCAGTCCCTTTTGAATCTTTTCTCTTATAAAATGACAATCTATCTCAATATGGTTAGTCCTTTTGTGATATACTGGATTTGCACCTATCTGCAATGCTGTTTTGCTGTCACAAAATAGGTCAACTCAGTTCTTTTCCCAACTCCTTGAATAATGCTGCAAACCAAACCAGTTCTGATACAGTGGAGGCCATACTCTTGTACTCTGATTCTGCTGAACTTCTGGATATGGTTGCCTGCTTTTTTGATCTCCATGATATCAAGGAATCTCCATGCTTTATCACAAAACCTGTCACAGATCTCCTTGTGTTTGGGCATGCTGCCCAATCTGCATCACAATATGCTACTAGCTTGTTTTCTTTCTTGCTGCTTATCAATATTCCCACAACAGGTTCCCTTTTTACATATCTGACAACTTTAATTGTTGCTTCCATATGAGACTTCTTTGGATTCTGTAAAAACTGACTTAATGTTTGCACTGCAAAAACTGATATCTGGCCTTGTCATTGTTAAATACAACAATCCCCCAATCAACCTCTAGTAGGATCCTATATTTGTTAAGGTGTGATCACCTGTCACTCCCTCTGCCTTGTCTACTTCTGCTGTTGTTAGTTTCATATTAGGATCCAGTGGTGTCCAGGATGGTTTGGCACCAGTTAACCCCAATTCTTCTATCATTTCCAAAGCATACTTCCTCTGATTCATTAGAATTCCTTTGGATGATCTGCTGAATTCAATTCCTAAGAAAAACCTCAGTTGTCCAAGGTCTTTAATCTTGAACTTGGCATGTAGTTCTTCCTTGGTCTGTTCAATAAACCTTAGGTCATTACCAGCTACTAACATATCATCAATATATACCAACACAACTACAATATGCTCATTGCGCCTTTTGGTAAATAGAGAATGATCCAAGCTGCTCTGTATGAAACCAGAATGTACCAATGCATCAGTGAGCTTAACATTCCACTGTCTACTGGCTTGTTTAAGGCCATACAAGGATTTGACTAGCCTGCATACCTGCCCTGGCTTCTCCCCCTGGCTAGAAAATCCTTTAGGAAGGGTCATGTACACTTCATCAAATAAGTCACCTTGTAAGAAAGCATTATAAATATCTAGTTGATGGATATGCCATTCAGAAGCTGCAGCAATGGACAATACACTTCGCATAGTAACAATCTTAACAACTGGTGAAAAAGTATCATGATAGTCCAGACCAGCATTTTGGTTATATCCTTTGCAACTAGTCGTGCCTTATACCTCTCTATATCTCCATTTTCCTTGAACTTCACCTTATACACCCATCGACAACCAATGGGAACTTTCCCATCAGGCAAAGCCACCAACTTCCAAGTATGATTATCCTCAAGAGCTTGTATCTCTTCCTGCATAGCCTTGATCCAGTTGGGATCTTTGCAAGCTTCATGATAAGTTTGAGGCTCAGTAATGCAAGAAAAAGCTTTGATATCGGATTGATAAGGTTTGGATAAATGAGCATAACTCAGGTGTTTGGATAAGAGATAAGGAGTGGAGGCAGTAGCATTAACAACAAAGTCATTCATCCAGCTTGGATGCTTCTTTGGTCTAGTAGAATGCCTAACATCTCCAGATGATGGAATAGGATCTGGAGGTGCAGTCACCACAACAGGAATTTCATGGTTTATAGGCACTTGGGATTCTTGAATTGGTTGATCAACAGGTGCAGATAAAGCAACATCTTCATCAATACATGGAAATATGTCTAAAAACATAGGATGAGATAAGGATTGTGTCTTGAAAGGAAAATTGTCCTCATTAAAAGCCACATCCATGGAAATAAAAAAGGAATGAGTTTCCAGGTTATACAAATATAACCCTTCGATACTTCAGAATAGCCCATGTGAACTGCAGGCACTGCCCTAGGTGTGACCTTATCTCTAGTTGGTAGTGTCTTTGCATAACACAAGCAGCCCATAGTCCTGAAATGATCACATGTTCCGTTGCATCCATGAAACATTTCAAAGGGTGTCTTTCCTTTCAAAGCTATTGAAGGAAGTCTATTCATCATATAGACAACACCTAAGACACAATGACCCCAGAATTTCAGTGGTATAGAACGTTGAAACCTGATAGCTCTTGCTAACTCCAAAATATACCTATGCTTTCTCTCAACCACCCTATTCTGTTGTGGGGTGTAAGCACATGACTTTTGATGTATAATACCATAAAACTTGAACAAATTATCACATTCCGAGTTGACAAATTCTGTTCCATTATCAGACCTCATCTTTTTGATCGTTTTACCAAATTGAGTTGAAACAAGTTTGATAAAATTTCTCAAAACCGCTACAACATCACTTTTGAGTTTCAACAAGAAAATCCAAGTCATACGAGAGTAGTCATCCACAATTGTTAAGAAGAGTTTATTTCCATCAAAAATAGGTACATGAAATGGCCCCCATACATCCAAATGTAGTAAATCAAAAACTGTGACAGATCTAGTATTACTGTCAGGAAAAGGAAGTCTAGATTGTTTAGCTAATGGACAGATTTTGTAATGACCCTCCTGGTCATTTCTATGTCTTGCCTTCTGTGTGTCGTTTAGAGCATTTCTGTAGCGACCCCAAGTCATTTATGACTTGCTGGGACTGATAGTTCGGTCACCTGGTCGTTCGTTTGGTTTTGGTGGGAGTTTGTGTTTTGAAGCTTATGAACCTTGAACGATCATTTTTTATCAAAAGTTCAAGAAGATGACATCAGAATCCATTTATGATGATTCCATCAGCTCCGAAAGGGTCATTTTAGGCTAGTAGTATGGTTGGCATGACTCCTGAGGTTTCCAGTGTGAGTCGGTGCAATTAGGCGTTTTAACTTTAAGTTTAAGCCTAAGTTTGACTTTGGTCAACATTCTGAGTAAACGCCCTCGGATGAGAATTCCGTCAGCGCGGTTAGCTCCGGAATGTCAAGTTTGATCTAGATTGACTTTTCTTTTGTGTCTCGAGGTTTTCAATATTTTTCGGAGCTCTTTTGTGGTTTTTGACTTAAAATGGTTTTTGGAAGTGGGACCCACTTTTTGTCAAGATGACCTCGTATGGAAATTTTGACTGTGCCATTGAGTCCGGAATATTGAATTTGGTATGGTTGCATATTTCGTTTGCGTGCACGGAGTTCCGAACGAGTTCGGAGCACCCCGTTGGAGTTCTACGTTTTGGGAAAAATTGCAGAAAATCTGCTATAAATGCAGATTCAACAGCAACATATTTCCAAACTTCAAACCCTCTCATCTTTCATCCACATTAGGCGATTCGAAGTGCGGGAGCTTCGTATTTTTGGTGGCTTCGCTGTAGAGTGTTCGGAAGTTGTTGGGTGCACATAGTTGGAGGTAAATTTCATAAAATACCTGCTGCCACGTCCCTTTTTGTGAGCTTGATTTTGGAATTTTGGAGACTTGTTTTCTCAGCCATTTTAGGTCTGATTTCAGTGATTCTTAAGGCTATATTGAGTGGTTTTTTGAGGAGAACGTCATGGTATTGTCGGAATTCACTGTATACCTCCCGTTTCTGGTAAATTTACTGATTCATCTGTTGTCCCTTTTTTCTAGTTCTTGAGAAAATTTGAGTTTTTGTTGCATGTTGATATTGTGTGGTTTTTGAGCCTCGAATTGAGTCCCATTTTGAAACACAAGTTCGGGGAGCTGATTAGGACCTACTTTTGGGGTTAATTCTGAAATTTCAAGCGCGGGTCCCACTTTCCCCTTTTTGACCCTGAAATTGGCCCATATCTGTTTCTTACAACTTTAGTGTCTAAACGATCGTAATAACATTGTGACTCCTTTTTTAATAGCGTGTTAGCGTTTCGAGGCCATACGGAAAGGAAAAGCTTCGGAGGAGTGATTTTGGAGCGCACGTGATCTGTCTACAGATAGGCTACGGTTTCCCTCTCTTAGATTGAGCTTGAGAGTGTGAATGCATGTTGATTAGTTGGGATTTGGGTTGGTAGTTATTGAATCATGCATAGGTGTTTAGGAATCATGTTTTTGGCCTATTTCGAGAATTATCGGGTAACTGTGAGCATGCTTTGTGTTATTAATTGACCCTCTTAGCTATGTGTAGTGATTGCATGCTTAATTACTGTTTATTTGAAGCATGTTGGGCCTTAGTTTAGGTTTGACTAGGGCTTGCCTTAGAAATACATGATTCGGATCCGATAGGTCTTAGTTTTTCCCCGACTTCGCTCAGTCGGCTTAGATCCTTGTAGACTGGTATAGCAGACTTGAGTCTGATAGTTTGGGCCTTAGCTAGGCGATACGCTTTCTCCGACTATAGCTATCCTTATTTTTCTCCGATGTTACGGCTTCACGAGTTACGTCGCCGACACTAGTTCTGCTTCGCGATTTGAATTTGATTTTTGATTCTGTTCCAAGGCCTTACATTGATTGGCTAAGTATGGACGGCGTTCCACGGACATTTATGAGCGTGGATCGATTAGGACTCTTTCATCAGCTACATTGGTACCTTTATAGAGCATCCGGTTCGAGGTTCGGCCTCTATTGCCCAGATACTTATATAGAGCATCCGATTCGAGGTCCGGCCTCTATTGCCCAAATACTTATATAGAGCATCCGGTTTGAGGTCCGACCTCTATTTCCCAGATACTTATATAGAGCATCCAGTTCGAGGTCCGGCCTCTGTTGCCAAGATACTTATATAGAGCATCCAGTTTGAGGTTCGGCCTCTATTGCCCATATACTTATACAAAGCATCCGGTTAGAGTTCTGGCCTCAAATACTTGATACTTGCGATTAGTTACTTGGGCATTTCTAGTGAGCATCCGGTTCGAGGTTCTGCCTCTGTACTATCAGATTCTACTAATTAGGGTTGAGGTTCTAGTTCGATGTTCTCCATTCTTGTGTTCTTATATGCAATTCTCTTTAGTTATTATTTTTATGTGTATTCGTCGGGTTTATGGGGGTCCGTTTGAGTTTTTATTTAACTTGCGCACGAGTGTACCTTCTGGGCTTATGAGGGTCCAGTTAGGTGTAGTTAGCTTATAGATTATTTTAGTTAGTTCTTTCTACACTCGTGTGCATTCCATTGTTAGTTAGACTTTCGTTCTTGACTTTGGTTTGTGTTATTCCTCCTTTTTCATATTGCCTTTACCTTTCAAGTTCAGTCGGCCTATGATGCCTACTGAGTACCTGTTGTCTTAGTACTCATGCTACGCTCTGCATCTGTTTCATGATGCAGGTCCGAGCACCAGTGGCCAGCGTTGATCCAGCTGGAGTAGTTTGATCCAGAGACAGAGGTGAGCACACGGCGTTTTGTACTATTTCAGTCTGCATCTGTATTTATAGACTTGTCTTTTACCATTCGAGACAGTCCAGTCTCTGTGGTCCACTTTTGGGACTTGTACTCGTTTTGTTAGTAGCTCTGTACTAGTAACTTCCAGGTTCTGGGAGGGATCTTTATTTGTATATATGTTTTGATTTGCTTCCGCTTGGTTATGCTGTTATCTTAAATTTTGCCTACTCTTGTTTAGTTTCTGCCCTTAAACCCATTACTTGTTGTTCCAGGTTACGGGTTAGTTTACCTACTGGTGGGTTATAGTAGGTGCCATCATGATTCGAGGAATCGGGTCGTGACAAGTTGGTATCAGAGCCTCAGGTTCACCGGTCTCACTTGTACAGAACTAACGTCTAGTAGAGTCTTGCGGATCGGTGCGGAGACGTCCGTAACTTATCTTCGAGAGGCTACAGGATGTCTTTCGGAAAAATTTATCGTTTGTTTCACTTTCGTGCAACGTGTCTTATTGGTTTCTTGAAATCTCACTTGTTTCACTCTTTCGCAGGATGGCTCGTACGCGAGGCGGCGCGACCGGGGATGATGCACCCGGGCCTACAGGAAGAGCCCCAACTTGGGGTAGACGTCGACCCCGAGATCGAGGCAGGGCCGCAACATTGGTCTGAGAGAGGGAGGAGGAGTCCCAGGCAGCACATGTACTTCCACAGCCAGTGGGGTTGGGACCAGCCCAGCCACCACTCGCACCAGCTGCAACTCCTGGTCTTTATGCCCTGTTAACTCAGATATTAGCAGCTATTGGGGAGATGCGTCAGGCACCAGCTCCTGCGCCGCAGGGTCAGCTTGCCGCAACAGCACTAGAGGTTCAACCGCCACCAGTTCATGTGACCGCCCTGCCAGACTTAAAGGACAGAGAGATGCCACTGCGCGAGCAGAAGATGGTCGGGGTATTCCAGAGGTTGGCATCGCCGATATTCTCAGAGACGATTGGGGAAGACGCCCACGACTTCCAGCTCACTTGCCAGGAGCAACTACAATCATTAGGCCTCTTGGAGTCGAGAGGAGCCGACTTCACCGCTCATCAGTTTCATGGGCCAGGCAGGCAGTAGTGGCGCACGTATCGAGAGTCCAGGCCAGTTGGATCGCCTCCTATATCTTGGAGTGAGTTCTCAGAGGCTTTCTTGGCCCGGTTCATGCCATGGAGCGTTAGGGATAGGCTTCGTGAATAGTTCTCCAGATTAGAGCAGGGCCCTATCTCAGAGTACGAGATGAGGTTCCATGAGTTGTCTCGACATGCTACCATGATCCTGCCCATGGAGGAGGAGAAAGTTCGTTGTTTTATACATGGGTTGCGGTACCGTCTGAGGGTCGACACAGAGCATTTGGTCTCAGCCGACCATTCATTTCTTGATGTGGTCGATCATTCCTGATCTATGGAGCATATTCATCGTGAGGCCCAAGGGGGCAGCGATAAGAGGGCACGCTACCAGGGCAGCTACAACGGGTCCCAAACTAGAGGGAGAGACTCCTATGATAGGACCTGCCAGAGGTTCCAACAGGATCAGTCCAGTCGGCCTGTTCAGGCGGCATTACCTGCTTCTGAGGGAGGCCAGCAACAACAGGGTGGTCCTAGTACGGGCCAGAGTTCGAGGGGATCAGATTCCCTCCCTTCCTACCGCGGTCGGGTTAGTTTAGAGCGTTCAGCTTCGAGGTGTTTTGATTGTGGTGCGCTTGACCATTGATCCAGAAGATGCCCCCGGCGAGAGCGAGAGGCGATTGTACCAGCTCCCATTGCACCTAGACTAGTTTCAGCAGTACCCCCTCCAGCTAGAGGTGGTGGTCAGGGCCAGGATCGTCGGGACCGTCGACATGGTACCAGAGGTGGAGCTCGGGGAGACAGGTTAGGTGGTAGGTCAGATTCATCGGGCAGAGGTGCTCAGGGCCATTTCTATGCAGCCCCAGTAAGGGCAGCGACTGAGGCATCTGATGATGTCATCACATGTACACTTTTATTATGCCATCATCCTGCTACAATATTATTTGATCCCGGGTCCACATTCTCGTATGTATCTATTTATTTTACTCCCCGATTGGCTATGAGGTCTGAGTCTTTGGTAGAGCCAGTTCATGTTTCAACCCCGGTAGGTGAGTCCTTAGTAGTGGATCAAGTATTGCGATCTTGCTTAGTGACTATCCAGGGTTATGATACTATAGTTGATCTTATTTTTCTAGATATGGTTGATTTTGATGTGATTTTGGGCATGGATTGGTTATCCCCCTACCATGCGGTCTTGGATTGCTACGCCAAGACCATTACTTTATCCATGCCTGACATTCCCCCAGTGTTTTGGCAGGGTGCTTATAGTCACACACCGATGGGGATCATCTCTTTTATGCGGGCTAGACGGTTGGTTGCTTCTAGGTGTTTAACTTATTTGGCCTATGTGAGAGACGTGAGTAGGGAGGTCCCTTTAGTTGACTCAGTTCCTGTGGTTAGAGAGTTTGTAGATGTGTTCCCTACAGACCTATCTGGCCTACCCCCAGATCGTGACATTGATTTTGCCATAGATTTGGAGCCCGACACCCGTCCTATTTCTATTCCGCCTTACCAAATTGCTCCTGCAGAGCTCAGGGAGCTCAGTGTTCAGTTAGAGGACCTCTTAGGTAAGGGGTTCATCCGTCCGAGTGTGTCGCCTTGGGGTGCTCCTGTTCTGTTTGTGAAGAAGAAAGATGGGACTATGAGGATGTGCATTGACTACAGGCAGCTGAACAAGGTGACGGTAAAGAACCGTTACCCCATGCCTCGTATTGATGATTTGTTTGATCAGCTTCAGGGTGCCACCATGTTTTCTAAGATTGATTTGAGGTCCGGGTACCATCAGCTGAGGATTAGGGCAGCGGACATCCCTAAGACTACATTTAGGACTCGTTATGGCCATTATGAGTTCTTGGTGATGTCATTTGGGTTGACTAATGCCCCTGCTACCTTCATGGACTTGATGACACGTGTGTTCAGGCCATACCTTAATTTATTTGTTATCGTCTTCATTGATGACATATTGGTATATTCGCGGAGCTGAAGTAAGCGTGAGCAGCATTTGAAGATAGTGCTCCAGACTTTGAGAGATCAGTGACTTTATGCAAAGTTCTCAAAGTGTGAATTTTGGCTTGAGTCTGTAGCATTCTTGGGGCACGTGGTGTCCAAGGAGGGTATTGGGGTTGATCCGGCGAAGATTGACGATATTCGTGATTGGGATAGGCCCATTTCTGTTACTGAGGTTCGTAGCTTCGTCGGGTTAGCGAGTTACTACAGACGCTTCATTGAGGGCTTTTCTACTATTACAGCCCCGTTGACTCGATTGACTCGTGTTGATGTTCCCTTTGTTTGGTCAGAGGAGTGTGAGACGAGCTTTTTGAGGCTCAAGGACTTATTGACCACCGCTCCTATATTGACTCTTCCAGTTGAGGGCGAGGGCTTCATAGTTTATTATGACGCATCCGACGTTGGTTTGGGTTGTGTATTGATGCAGCAGGGACGAGTTATTACTTATACATAAAGGCAGCTTAAGATCCATGAGCGCAACTACCCCACTCATGACTTGGAGTTGGCGGCGGTAGTTTTCGCGCTTAAGATTTGGAGGCACTACTTGTATGGAGTTCGATGTGAGATCTATACTGATCATAGGAGTCTTCAGTACATAATGAGCCAGACAGACCTTAATTCGAGGCAACGTCGTTGGATTGAGCTCCTGAAGGACTATGACCTCTCTATTATCTACCATTCTGGCAAGGCGTATGTAGTAGCAGACGCCTTAAGCCAAAAGGCGGGGAGTATGGGTAGTCTAGCTTTCCTTCCTGTTTCGGAGCGACCGTTGGCTTTGGACATTCAGTCCTTAGCTAACTGGATGATCAGACTTGATGTTTCGGATTCCAGATGGGTATTAGCCTATGTGGGAGTTCAGTCGTCTTTGCTAGATCGGATCTGTGGTTTCCAGTTTGAGGATGAGGCCTTGGTGGCCCTTAGAGATCGAGTGTTAGCGGGTGATGGTGGTCAGGCTACCTTTGATCCTGATGGAGTGTTGAGATTCGCCGGCCGCATCTGTGTTTCGAGAGTTGGAGATTTGATTCAGTTGATACTTTCTGATGCCCATGAGTCTAGATACTCTATCCATCCGGGCACAACGAAGATGTATCGTGATTTGAGGCAACAATACTGGTGGAGTGGCATGAGGAGAGATATTGCTGACTTTGTTTCCCGTTGTTTGTGTTGCCAGCAGGTGAAGGACGAGCATTTGAGGCCTGGTGGCGAGTTCCAGAGATTACCCATTCCGGAGTGGAAGTGGGAGTGTATCACTATGAACTTCATTGTGGGGTTGCCTCAGACTTCTAGAGGTGTTGACAGTACTTGGGTCATCGTGGATCGGTTGACCAAGTCAGCACACTTCCTTCCTATTCACACTACTTTCAGTGCCGATAAGTTGGCTCGTATCTACATTAGGGAGGTGGTTCGTCTTCATGGCGTACCTATTTCTATAATTTCAGACCGGAGTTCACAGTTCACTTCTAGCTTTTGGAGGGCTTTTTAGGAGGAGTTGGGCACCCCTGTCCACCTTAGCACAACTTATCACCCACAGACGAATGGCCAGTCGGAGCGTACTATTCAGGTCCTTGAGAATATGTTACGGGCCTGTGTTATGGATTTTAGAGGTCAGTGGGACCAGTTCTTTCCTTTGACGGAGTTTGCGTACAACAACAACTACCACTCTAGTATTCAGATGGCCCCATTCGAGGCCTTATTTGGTAGGCGTTGTCGCTCTCCAGTTGGTTTGTTTGAGTCTACAGAGCCTAGACCGTGTGGTACATATTTTCTTCATGAGGCCCTGGATCAGGTGAGGGTGATGCAGGATAGGCTCAGGACGGCTCAGAGTAGACATCAGAGTTACGCGGATCACATGCGTCGACCATTGAGGTTTGCAGTTGGTGATCGGGTATTCCTCCGTGTGTCGCCCATGAAGGGCGTGATGAGGTTTGGGAGGCGGGGCAAGCTTAGCCCCATGTACATTGGGCCTTTTGAGATACTACAGATAGTTGGAGAGGTTGCTTATGAGTTGGCCCTACCTCCAGCATTTTCAGCCATCCACCCGGTGTTCCATGTTTTGATGTTGCATCGGTATGTTCCAGATGAGTCTCATGTGCTCCAGTATGATTCAGTTGAGTTGGATGATCATCTGACCTTTGTAGAGGAGCCAGTTGCCATTCTAGCCAGAGATGTGAGGATATTGCGCTCGAGAGCCATTCCTGTTGTTAAGGTCCGTTGGAGGCATCGTCCAGTCGAGAAGGCTACCTGGGAGACCGAGCAGGAGATGCGAGAGCAGTTTCCCAGTTTGTTTAAGCCTTCAGGTACTTCTTGATCCTTTCTTTCGCGAACGAAAGTCCTTTTTAGTAGTGGATATTGTAATGACCCTCCTGGTCATTTTTGTGTCTTGCCTTCTGTGTCTTATTTAGAGCATTTCTGTAGCGACCCCAAGTCATTTATGACTTGCTGGGACTGACAGTTCGGTCACCTGGTCGTTCGTTTGGTTTTGGTGGGAGTTTTTGTGTTTTGGAACTTATGTACCTTGAACGATCATTTTCGATCAAAAGTTCAAGAAGATGACATCAGAATCCGTTTCTGACAATCAGCTCCGAAAGGGTCATTTTAGGCTAGTAGCATGGTCGGCATGACTCCCGAGGTTTTCAGTGTGAGTCGGTGCGATTAGGCGTTTTAACTTTAAGTTTAAGCCTAAGTTTGACTTTGGTCAACATTCTGAGTAAACGCGTTCGGATGATAATTTCGTCAGTGCGGTTAGATCCAGAATGTCAAGTTTGGTCTAGATTGACCTTTCTTTTGTGTCTCGAGGTTTTCGATATTTTTAGGAGGTCTTTTGTGGTTTTTGACTTAAAATAGTTTTTGGAAATGGGACCCACTTTTTATGAAGATGACCTCGTATGGAAATTTTGACTGTGCCATTGAGTCCGGAATATCGAATTTGGTATGGTTGCATATTTCGTTTGCGTGCACGGGGTTCTGAACGAGTTCGGAGCACCCCGTCGGAGTTTTAAGTTTTGGGAAAAATTGCAGAAAATCTGCTATAAATGCAGATTCAACAGCAAAATATTTCCAAACTTCAAACCCTCATAACTCTCTCATCTTTCATCCGAATTAGGCAATTTAAAGTGCGGGAGCTTCGTATTTTTGGTGGTTTTGCTGTAGAGTGTTTAGAATTTATTGGGTACGCGTAGTTCGAGGTAAATTTCATAAAATACCTGCTGCCACGTCCCTTTTTGTGAGCTTAATTTTGGAATTTTTGAGACTTGTTTTCTCAGCCATTTTTGGTCTGATTTCAGTGATTCTTGAGACTATATTGAGTGGTTTTTCGAGGAGAATGTCGTGGTATTGTCGGAATTCACTGTATATCTCCCATTTCTGGTAAATTTACTGATTCAGCTGTTGTTCCTTTTTTCTAGTTCTTGAGAAAATTTGGGTTTTTGTTGCATGTTGATATTGTGTGGTTTCCGAGCCCCTAATTGAGTCCCATTTTGGAACACAAGTTCGGGGATCCACTACTAAAAAATTGTCAAAAAACGACGGCCAAAAGGGACGAACTGCATCACTTTTTTGGTCAAAATCGACGGAAAAGCGACGCAGTCATTTTTGTCGCTTTTTAGCTCGGCGCTTTTCAAAAAGCGACGGACAACGTCATTTTTAGAAAAGCGATTAACTGCGTCGCTAAAAAAGCGACGGACTGCATCACTTTTAGAGACGGACAGCGTCTCTTTTAGCAACGGACTGAGTCACTTTTTCAATATATTTTTTTGAATTTTTTTAAAAAAAGCGACGGACTGCGTCGCTTTAATTTGATTTTCATTTTTTTTAATTTTTAAAGGGCGACGCAGTCCGTCGCTTTTCTGGAAATTTTATTTTAAAAAACCCTAAAAAGCGACGGACAAAACCACGCTGTTCGTCGCTTTTCTGGGTTTTTAAAAAAATAACACCCAAAAAAGTGACGGACTAAACCACGTTGTCCGTCGCTTTTTCTGCAATATTTTTGACAGTAGCAGCTCACAGCTTCTGCTGCCCACCTGCAAATGCAATTCAATTCAATTTTACACTATTCAGCCCAATCAAACACACACAATTATAAACAATCTAAACAAAACATAAAACAACAAACTTAAAATAATATTCAAAAGTATCTAAATCATAAATTAAAGACTTATAAAGTCTTTTAAATTTCGTTTTAAATTTTAAAAAGTTCATAAATGTCCAGAGATCTAAACTAGTGAGTGAGATCTACATAATCATCCTCATCACTCTCGTCGTCGGTGTCATCGGGAGCCGAAGTAGTAGGTCGACGAGCGAGGTTCATCACTTGTTCTTTGATTTGCTGATCGGTCTCACTCATGGTTTGTTGTTCAGCTACTCTTTTCTGTTCCGACTCTGCTAATGCCGCTGTAAGTTTAGCTATTTGATCCGACATAGCAGCAATCTGAACACCGTCAAGTGCCTCAGCTTGACGTGATGATCCAATACCTTCTAAGCTTGACTGAAGCTGTCTAACATTGTTGCGAGAGCCTAGACCATAGCATCTACCCTTGTGTGTCCCCCCCTACCAATTTTTCTTTCCAAATCTAAGTGGACAGTTCAGGTGTCAATTGAACCGAACTATCTAGATTCTCAGCGACGTACTTATGAAAGTCATTCTGCATATTAAATATAAATATTGACATCAATATATATACATATCCTAAATATATTCACTATTGATATATATTATTCATATTAAATAACTTACA
>JAJOOS010016833.1:0-10335 GCA_029582725.1 Solanum chiquidenum
CACTAATCAATTAAAGTGGAGCTGATAAATTAATATAACACTCCAAATTCTAGGTTGAAACAATGGTGATCATAGATGGTTTAGCAAAATAAATCATGTATTTCTTTTATCAAGTACACTAATCAATTAAAGTGGAGCTGATAAATTAATATAACACTCCAAATTCTAGGTTGAAACAATGGTGATCATAGATGGTTTAGCAAAATAAATCATGTATTTCTTTTATCAAGTACACTAATCAATTAAAGTGGAGCTGATAAATTAATATAACACTCCAAATTCTAGGTTGAAACAATGGTGATCATAGATGGTTTAGCAAAATAAATCATGTATTTCTTTTATCAAGTACACTAATCAATTAAAGTGGAGCTGATAAATTAATATAACACTCCAAATTCTAGGTTGAAACAATGGTGATCATAGATGGTTTAGCAAAATAAATCATGTATTTCTTTTATCAAGTACACTAATCAATTAAAGTGGAGCTGATAAATTAATATAACACTCCAAATTCTAGGTTGAAACAATGGTGATCATAGATGGTTTAGCAAAATAAATCATGTATTTCTTTTATCAAGTACACTAATCAATTAAAGTGGAGCTGATAAATTAATATAACACTCCAAATTCTAGGTTGAAACAATGGTGATCATAGATGGTTTAGCAAAATAAATCATGCTTGACAAATAAATTCATGATTCAAACAACAGGCCAGATTACTTATAAACGATGAACAACTACTTTCGAGCCTTATTCAACATCACGAGATCACATCCAGATTTTTTTCGAAGTAAGATAGCAAGATAGAATGAACGAGTGGATAAACCAAAGCTTAGACAAGTATAAGATTTCAAACAGCCATGAACTCGAGACAAACTTCAATCTGAAATCTAAACCTAAAACCGAAACAAAATTATATTTTTTAGGAATTACATAGTTGTGAATCTTAAATAAATTGAAATAGATTCTCATCAAAACAAACAGCTTTTGATAATGAGTCAAATAAACATCAAACATCCAGCTAAAAGAGATATTTTTAGATATTAGAACAGAAAGAGGTAAAGAGTTGCAACAAAGGATTAAGCAGGTGTTATCAATTAGAAAGGCTAAATTCTTACAATAATCTCTAAACATACTTGAAGCTAAATCGATTACGGATTAAAATTAACACTTCTACCTAAGACTGCAAGCATAAAGGCTTAAACATTATAAACAATGAATACACAAAGAAATATTGAATATGAATTGAAAACTAGACAGTCAGCAAAATCTAAAAAAAGAACTGCTAATACACAAATTCAACGTATAGCAAACTAAAAATTGAGATAATAATACCTTTTTAGGATCAGTTTCTGGGACGACGAATCGAAGACAACAAACCCTCAACCACGAGCAACTCCATCAGCCAAAAGAGAACTCAAAACAGACTAGACGAGTCGAAGATAACAAACCCTCCACCACGAGCAACTGAAACAGCCAAAAGAGAACTTGAAAAAGACTTGGACGAGAAAAGTTTTCTCCAGAGCTAAGAATCCCTAATTTCAATGGCTGATATATATGGTCAGTAAATAAAGCTATGTAGGGTGCCGGAGATATCAAATTTCAAAGCGAAAGAGCCGTTGCAGAGACTAATTCCAAATTGTGAAAGGACCGTTGGAAGAGTGAGGAAGGAAAGGGAGAGGAGCGTGGGGTTTGAGTGATTTCGGGCCTAATTAGTAGTCCAATTTTTGGGCCAAGTGTTGGGTGTCAATTGGAAATAGGAGGTTTAATATCCAAATTCGAATTCGTTGAATATAATAGGAGATGAATTGAAATAAACTAGGCCAGATTCTTGATGTGAACAAAGTAAAATAATTAGCTTATTTATTTAAAATAAAAATTAATTATATACTTACGATGTATTCTTTCCTAGTTGACACATCATGTTATATTAAACTACTTTTTAATAATAAACTCATTTATATCCATCATAATTATATACTCTAGGGGGAAATAATGGGAAAAGTTCATAACTAAGCAAACATAGCCGCTAGTATATCTATTCAATCTTAATATAGTTTAAAAATTGGAAAAGGGTCAAAAATACTCTTAAACGGTGGAAAATTCAGTAAAAATATCCTCTAATAGTTTGATCACAAATATTCATATTGCTATTTTTTTTTTTGGGTTTAGATGTCATTTTTCAGATAAACATATTGTTTCTTCTCTTTTAAAACTTTTTCTCTTTCTAATAATAATGTTATAACTTATCATTAGTTTTCGTATAAATAAAATCAGAGTAATTCATTAATAATTTTATTTTGATGACGATAACATTTATTTTTCTAATAAAATAGAAATATTTTTATTTCTCAATATTTTTAAATTGAAGGACAAATTTGTTGATATGAGAATTGAATTTAAAGTTAAGATACAATAATCATAATGCATAATTCACAAAAATTGTTACATTGCTTCAAATTCAAAATATGTTCAAAACATCATCCATGAGGTTATTGTTGACCCCTTTTTTTTCATATTAACTTTAAAATCAGGAAATATATTAGCAAATGTTTATCATATTGATGATGTGAAAATCAGGGAACACCCTGAGCTAAATTCTTGAGATGAGCTAATTCATGCGAAAATACTACAATTACTGACTATGTTCTTTTCCTTTCAAATCTCCATAAGAATTCATGCAAAGTCATTTAAATAAATATAGAATCAAGTAGTAATCACAAGAATCAATTTTGTAAAGAATCTGCATAGTTGGGCAAGAACCCTAGTTTCATAAAACAATAATAATCGAAAAAGGAGTCTGAAGTTTTGGGCATAAGGGCAAGCAAAACCCTTACTGAATACCCACATACCTGGTGAAGAAAACTACAGAGACATCCCTTGGATTTCGGGGCTGAACTTGAAAGAGAGCTCTGCTTATTTTGGAGAGAAATCTGTGTCGCCCCTTTCTCTTATTTTCTTTCTAAGTCTAATGATTTTAGGAAAGCATCACGACGCGTCTAGTGGGTTGTGATGTTGCCCTGCCCGACAAGTCTTCAATAAAATAGGCATTACTTTTTACTCTGTGCTCGAAATTAGGCAAACTTGGTGGTGTTGAAAAGATGACTCAAAGACCTTCAATTTGATAGGTCATGGGCCACCTAATTCATTTTGTGCTAAGAGATATGATCGTTTGAAGTTGACACGAAATTTTAAAATTGGTGGGTGACTTGTACGGACCCCTAGACGGGTCATCCAAGTCACCACGGGCCGTCTATGTTGTCGTCTAGGTGACTATTGCCCAGCCAGTCCTACATGGTTGTTCATGATGCCCTAATGGGTCGTGGACCCCTAAACGGCCCATCTAGGGTGCCGTGAAGGGGCCAGGGTCAATTTTGTCGTGGACTTGCCCGTTTATCCTTTTTAGCCCTTTCTCAAAGTCCGAGGTGTTACTATATCTAATCCCCAAACGATCACCATGTGGTCTACAAACATGCATACAAGCAAACAAAATCAAGTGCCATGATAAACATAAGAGCAACAAGAACACCAAAGTAGAGGAGCTCTTAGGGCCATAAGAAGAGTTACAATTGAGTTTGGGTACTTCTTAGGTGTCCATAAAAATCAGGGATCTCATCATTTGGATCATCCAATAAATAAGCATCTAGACTAAAAACTTTATGGCTGCAGAGTACAACACACACTAGTGGAAATATTATCATTGTTGAGAACTTCCACAGTAATTTAGATAGAGAAAAGGGACCCACTGAGTAGAAAGACAACTGAATTGAAGTCCATGCTCTGGAAGACCCAACAGTTACATGCACAAAATGAACATAAAAGGTAAGTGGAAAACCATACCACGCAAGAGAGATCACTCGAGATGCCAAACAAGATAAGATTGCAAAGTTCCCTATTGTTGATGCCTGGTGATATCCAATACCTAGATTGTAGTGCAATCACCAAAATGGCAAGAAACATAGTCCACGGGAATGCACACCGAAAAAACAACAACAAAATATCCTAATCTTATCCTCTTACTCCCACCATGTGGCCTACAAACATTCATCCAACCAAACTAAATCAATTGATTGGCTAAGCGAAAAAAGAGAAGCGAAGTAGCGAGAACACGAAAAGTAGAGGAATGCCTTACAGGGCAATCAAAAGATTCACGATTGAATTCGAATACACTTATCATATGTTGTCCATAACCATGGAGATCTCATCAGTTGGATCACCAAAGTACATAAGCATCTGTATTATTAAAAAATAAATATGATAACAAAATACACACTAGTGAGGTAGTGTAGACAAGAGAGAAGGGAACCATTTTGATTAGGAAAGAAAACTGAATTGAAGATCTCAATAATCATTAGAAGCATCAATAGGGATGGCAATGGGGTTGGGAGGTTGAGGGGAGGGGCAGGGCGGTAATAGTATTTGCAGGGCGGGGTAGGTTAGAGCTTTTACAGGGCGGGGTAGGTTAGAGCTTTTACAGGGCGGGGTGGGCGGAGCGGGTACAAAATATTTTTGAAAAGAAACATATGGGGCGGGGCGGGTACGCGGGTTGGGGATATTTATTTTGAAACATAAATAAAGGATAGATGTGTTGAGAGTTTCAGTGAAACAGAGGCGGCAACAAACATATCTAACAAAGTCTAGTTCAAAGAAAGTTTTGATTTTTCTAGAGGAATCAATTATTTTAACGTATGTCATAAGTATCATTAACTCATAGTTAATTATTAATTTCAATATACATGTCTATTTGCTGATGTTTGATCCTAAAACATGGCTCTATGTACAAACTAGAGGCTAGAGCAGTGAATTGATAATAATCAAGAATTTGTACGTATACATTAGAGAGAAAAATAAAAAATAAAATGCATTCCTCCCTAGTTCAGCAAACTTAAATAACTCTTGAATAATTATACACAATTATTAAACTCTATGTACAAAAGAAAATGGCAAAGATGGAAGAGGACTTAAAAGTTAGTTCAGTTAATGACTATATATTCTACAACTTGCCTTTGAAATGAACACATATTATTTCAATATTAGCAGTAGATTGATAACTGTTACATTACTTTAAATCAAAAATTACGCGGGGCGGGTTCATGCGGGGAGGAGCAAAAACAAAAAATTATGCTTTGCGGGTCAGGGTGGAGTGGGCCGAAGTCTTGGTGGGTTCGCCTTGCACCCGCCCCACCCCACCCCATTGCCATCCGTAAGCATCAAGCAAAATACCTTAACACGAAATTGACAGACCATGCCGCTCAATGAAAGAAGAATCTATGGCTCTATAAGACCCAGTGGCATCAAGCACAGAAATAATGGAACAGTAAGTGCAATGCTAGTGAACCAGGTACAACCTGGTAATTCATTAGAAATTCCAGACAAGATTAGGAATCGCCTTCATTGGAAATTAATTAGTGCAAGCACCAACATGACCAAGAAACAGGGTGCTA
Source organism: Solanum chiquidenum (assembly GCA_029582725.1). Classification (NCBI taxonomy): domain Eukaryota; kingdom Viridiplantae; phylum Streptophyta; class Magnoliopsida; order Solanales; family Solanaceae; genus Solanum; species Solanum chiquidenum. The sequence continues at coordinate 5,445 of JAJOOS010016833.1, forward strand.
ACTTGCACAATGATCTAATATGTAATGGCAAGGGTATCTCATGAGAAGATCTTTTACGCAGAAAAAAGAATACCTTTGTGATATATATAAATACATAAAGTGTGTACATGACCTGTCATGTAAAGATGAGCAAGTTTTTCACTTGATTTGTTCTAGACTCAATGAACTGCAAAGACGGTTCAAATGGTGTTTATCAAGAAAAAATGTGTGCATGAGCTCTCTTTTCATATTAAAGTTATACATAATAGCTTACAGTCTGAAGCAACTTGTCAAATGATTGGATATTTGAAAATACTACACCCACTTTGACATGTAAAATTTTCAAGGAATAAAAAGAGCGCTTTATTTACCTAACAACAATTAGTCTGAAAATAGTAGTGATTATGGCTTGCAGATACTGCACCCAATAAATGAACCAGAAATTGAATGAAAATGACCATGTACTGTAACCACCATTGACATGTAAAATTTTCAGTTAAACTAACTGCTAAAAGAGCACCACTTTGAAGAGAGTGGGTCAGAAAAGATCATACTGATTAGAGAAGAGAACTGAACTGAATACCAGACACTTACAGGAGCTTGAACCAAATGAAACCTCAACATAAATCAACAAACGATATCCAGATTTAGAAATTTCTTTTTTCTCGAAGCACTAAAATGATATCCATATTGCAGTGCAAGCACCTAAACGACCAGCTTACTGAACACTAACCTTTAAAATTTCCAAATCATTAATATTTCGAAACACCCTTTTTCTCGAAGGCCTAAAACGATATCAAGATTGCAGTGGAAGCACCTAAACAACCAGCATACTGAACACTAACCTTTAAAATTTGCAATACAGTTCACGATGTAGGGTATATACATCTTTCCAACACACAAAACTTAAACTGGTGTGATAAGCAAAAAGAAAAAGGAAGCCCCAAAGATGAGCATCAAGAACACAAAAGATAAATGAGCATTTTTACTGCGCTGTGAAAAGATTCAGAACTGAGGGAGTACATACCAGATATCCACACCCATAAGAGTCCTCACCAATTGGATCATTGCAACACATAATCATCTGGACTAAAAGCTGAAAATGCACTTGTGGAAAGAGTTATCGTAGTTGAAAACATCCATGTAACAACACTTTTGACAACGAAGTAAGGGACTCTTTATGTCCAGGGAAGAAAAATGAATTGAAGAGCTAGATACTAATACAAAGCATGAACTAAGAAACTTCAACACTACGAGAAACAAGGCTACTCCATGAAAGGGAGACTTCACTGATCTTGAAGGACCCAACAACAACAAGTACAAAAAGAAGTTAACAATTTAAGTGCCAGAAGCCACACCCATACCACATAGAACAGATCACTAGAGATTCCAGACTCAACAACTCCCCTGCCAGTGCCTGGTAATATCCAAATTGCAGTGCAAACACAAGCACCAAAATGGCAAAAGAAATAGTGTGCACAAGGGAAGGACGAAACCATACTTCAAAATTACCAAATCCAATCCCCCTCACAGTCACCATGTGGTCTACAAACATGCATCTAACCAAACATAATCAAGTGTCATGATAAACATAAGAAAATAGAAGCAAAGAAGATAAGTACCAAGAACTTCGAAGTAGAAGAGCCATTGGGAATATTGAGTCTGGGTACTTCTCAGGTGTCCATAACAATCAGGGATCTCATCATTTGAATCATCCAAGAAAATAAGCATCTAGAGTAAAAACTTTTATGGCTGCAACGTACAATGCACAGTAGTGGAAAATATTATCATTGTTGAGAACTTCCACAAGAGAAAAGGGACCCACCGAATAGGAAGACAATTGAATTGAAGTCCATGCTCTGGAAGACCCAACGTTTACATGCACAAAAAGAACATAACAGGTAAGTGAAAAACCATACCACGCAGGAAAAAAATGCGAGATGCCAAACAAGATAAGATTGAAAAGTGCCCTGTTCTTGAGGAATGGTCAATCCAATATCTAAATTGCAGTGTAAGCACCAAAATGGCCAACATGGTCCACAGGGATGCACACTGAAACCAAACTATAAAATTTCCAAATCTTATCCTCGTACTACCCATGTTGCCTAAAAAAATTCATCCAACCAAACTAAATAAACAGGTAGGCAAAATGAAATCAGAGAATGTAAGTAGCGAGAACACGAAAACTAGAGAACTGTGTTACAGGGCCATTAAAAGATCCACGATTGAGCTTGAATACACTTATCATGTGTTGTCCATAACCATGGAGATCTCAACAGTTGGATCACCAAAGAACATAAGCATCTGGACTATTAAAAAACATATATGGCAACAAAATACACACTAATGAAGCAGTGTTGATAAGGAAGAACGAAACCATACTGATTAGGGAAGAAAACTGAATTGAAGATCTCAATAATCATTAGAAGCATCGACCAAAAAACCTCTCAAAATTGACAGACCACGCTGCTCCATGAAAAGAAGAATTTATGGTTCTTTAAGACCCATCAGCTGCTAACAGAGAAAGAATGGAACAGTCTTAAGTGCAAAGCTAGTGAAAATCATACCACCTAGGAATTCACCACGAACGGCAGACAAGATTGAGAACCACCTTCTTTCGAAACCTGATAATCTCCAGATAGTAATGCAAGCACCAACATGGCCAAGAAAGAAGGTGCACAGAAATGCACAATGGACACCAACCTTCAAAATCTTCCAAGTCATATTCCTCTCAACTGTCACCATACATATATCCAACAAACAAAATCAAGCAAGCATAATACAAGAAAAAGGAAGCACAGTGAGCAACGAGAACACCAAAAAAGACTATCATTTTACAAGGCTTTCAAAAGATCCAAAATTGAGTACTTGTCAGATGTCCATTAGATAATAACCATCAAACATCAGGAATCTCATCATTGGATTATTGAAGAAAATCAGCATCTGGACTAAAAACTAAACATGGCAGTAGAACAACACATACTTATGAAAAAAAGAACTATTTTAGTTGAAAATGTCAAAACTCATAAAAGCTTGAGCCATGGAAACCTCGACATAAATGGACAAAGAAATCCACGCCATGAAAAGAAAAATTCACTGCTCTGTAAGACCCAATGGTTGCAAGCACAAAAAGAAGGGTCAATCAAGTCCAAAAACTGACGAAACCCATACCATCTAAGAAACCACTAGAGATACCACATAGACAAGATTTAAAACCCCCTTTTGTTAAAGCCCTGAGAATGAAAAAGAACAAGAGGGTACATAGATGCCATACTGGATATCAAACTTTGAAATCTCCAAAACTTAACCTTGATAACTGTCACCAATAGTTTAAACATACATCCAAAACAAAAGAAAACAAGTTGTGATAACCAAAAGAAGATGGAAATAGAGAATATATATATAGCTAGAAGACCAGAAGTAGAGAAGCCTTTATGGTACTGTCAAAAGAAAAGATCCAGAATTGGCCGAGTAGTTATCAAGCATCCATAGCCATAGAAAACCTTGTCAATTGGATCATCGAAGAACATAATGTCTGGATTAAAAACTTCACAGCAGTAAAACACAACATACACTGGTGAAAAATATTATCTTAGTCGAGAAACTTCCATACAATAGTACTTTCTATAGTATAACAGGAGCCATAAGAGAAGAAAACTGAATCAAAAATATCAATACTCATAAAAGACTTGAACTATAGAAACCTCAACACAAACAAACTAACAAACACGACCACTCCATGAAAATAATAATTCATTGCACTGTAACCAATGACTGCAAGAACAAAAGAAGGGAATAGTTAAGTGCATATCTGACGAACCCCAAACCACATAAGTAATCACTAGAAATGCCATAGACGAGACTAAAAACACCTCTTTGTCAAAGCTCAGACAATATCTAGATTTGAATTATCCAATTCTGAACGTCCAAAAAAACCAAAAGGTGGCAAAGAATCACATATTGGTAAACCAAGCTTTGAAATTTCAAAATTTGAACGTCCAAAACAATGTCACCACATGGTCCATTCAACCAAAAAAAACTTCTGTGATGACGAAAAATATATGGAAGCATAGAAGATAAGACCAAGAAGAAAAAAAGTAAAAAAGTACTTTTCGCCACTATCAGATGATCTAGAATTGGCTGAGTACTTATCAAGTGTCCATAGTCATATGAGGTGTCATTAATTGGATCATCGAAGAACAAAAACATCTAGACTTAAAACTTTATGGCAGCAAATTACACACTCCGGTGAAAAATAATGCCGTATTTGAGAAACTTCCATACAACAGTAGTTTTGACAAAGACAAAAGAGCCATTAGGAAGCATAACTGAAATGAAATCTCAATATTCATAAAAGACTTGACAAAAAAACCTCAACACAAACGGACAAACACGACCGCTCCGTCAAAAGAATAATCCAATGGGTGCAAGAATAGAAAGAAGGGAACAATTGAGAGCAAATCTAACGAACAAACCACCTTTGGTCAAAACTCAAATAAGTGCAAGCACCAAAAAGACCTTTGTGTGCAGAGGATCACATATTGGTTAACCAAGCTTTGAAATTTTCAAATCTAACATCCATAACATTGTCACCACATGGTCTACACATCCATCCAACCAAAAATAACTAATGTGATAACGAAAAAAAAATGGAAGTGGAGAAGATAAGTAGCTGCAATAATAAAAGTGAAAGAAGTATTTTACGCACAATCAAAAGATTTAGAATTGACCGAGTACTTACTAAGTGTCGATAGCCATATGAGACCTCATCAATTGGATCATCGAAGAACATAAGTTGTCTGGATAAAAACCTCATGGCAGCAAAAATACAACACATGCCGGAGAAAATTAATATCTTAGTTGAGAACTTCCATACAAGACCCTTAGCTATAAGGAAGAAAACTGAATCCAT
>JAJOOS010016834.1:0-13284 GCA_029582725.1 Solanum chiquidenum
AGTGATTAACAAAGTATGAATAGTAAATAAACAATTCTTGAATAGTGTTATGCATGCATTGATAATTCTTTCGTTTAGAAGTCTTTTTAGCGGTTGCAAACGTTAGAACTCGCCTTGTTGCTACTTGCCGGACCAAGGAGGTAATCAACAAGAAAAGAATTATCAACATAGATTTAGTGTGTTACTATCTAATAGGCTAGTGTCGATTGGTGCGAAGTAATAACTAAGCCAAACATCGATTATGATGTCTAATATAAGGTAAAGCTAAGGGTTAGTAAATTATACACACGTAGCCGAACGAAGTTGCGTGGTGAAATTCTCTAGATGCCGGACCATGGGTTTAGAGATACCTAACTTATCACTTTGCATGTAGTACACTAGGACATGATTGTTATTACTAGGATTACTACGTTATGAGCTTGTGGGGAACAGTATACCCTAGTTAATTCTCTCATCTTGATAACAACCAAAATTGACTTTTGATTACTGATTACTTATTGAATTCTTACAATTTGTTTCACAAAACCCCCCCTTTAATTACTTGTTTTTGGAAGTAATTTGACTAATTGAATATAATTGTTCGTTAAAGTAAAGTCTAAACCATTTTTCTCGTGGGATCGACCCCAACCTACAAGTTGGGTTCTTTACTTGATAACAATCGCTTATGCTTGTTTAGGGAGTGTAATTTGAGCGTATCAATCTTAAAGACCTACTCCATATAATCTCTAACCAAGTTTGTATCTAAAGAGTGTATTTAAGCCGAATCAAATCAACTAATTTGAGATCTACACTATCTGTCATACAACGCCTTAAATGGGACCATCTGAATACTAAAGTGATAACTATTGTTGTAGGAAAACTATACTAAGGGCTAATTCCTATCCCATCTAGGACCAAAATCAATCACAAAAGGTCAGAGCATATCCTCCAACACTTAAATTATCCTCTCGGAATAACCATCGATAGGAGGGTGGAAATTTGTACTCATATCTTACCGACTACTCAAACCATGTTCTAAGGCCTTCCAGAAATGTGAAGTGAACAATGAACCTCGATCATAGACACTAGAAATAGGGACTCCATGTAATCGCACAAACTAACTAATATAAATCTTGGCTAACCTCTCACCCAGATAATTCCCTCGAACTAGGATGAATGGGTGGACTTGATCAACCTATAAACAACAACCCAAATAGAGTCATAACCACCCACGGTGCAAACCCAAAACAAAATCCATAGTGATTCGATCGTAGTTTGAAGTAGGAATAGGCATCCTCTATGATATACCTTTGGGCCACTTGTGCTCATACTCGACATGTTAGCAAGTCAAGCATCTAGACACAAAATCTGTAATATCCCTCTTCATGCCACACCAACATTAATTCTAACTCTAATCATGATATATCTTCACCGCTCTCAGGTGAATGGAATATCGTTAATAATTGGACTCCTAAAAAATTAATGTAATCAACTCACGTGTCTTTGGCACACTAATCCTACCTCCGATCCTCAAGACACCATCAGACAAAGATAACCTCCTTGTTTTCCCCTTTAAACACTTTTTCTTGAATGAGACACATCTTCTCATCTTCAAACTTGTGCAGACGGATTTGTTGAATTAAGGAAAAAGTGGCCTCTATGAAATCAATTAAGACACCACTATGCTTAGAAATTTACAACCAGATGAGACTGTTGGCTAGCCTCTAAACATCCTGAGCCAATGGTCTCTCCTAAACATTGATAGTGGCAAGAGTCCCCATACTAGTAGTTCTTTTCCCACTTAAAGCGTCGCCCACCACATTTACCTTTCCCGAATGACACAAAATGGTGATATGATAGTCCATCCATAGCTCAAGCCATCTGTATTGCCTCAAGTTCAAGTCCCTTTGACTGAAGATGTACTTAAGACTCTGATGGTCAATGATATTCTCATAATGTACCCATATAGAAAATGCATTCATAACTTAAGCACAAAAACTATAAAAAGGAACTCTAAATCACGAGTACAATAGTTCCTCTTGTGGGTCTTCTACTATATAGAGGCATAGGCGATCACTTTCCCTTTCTGCATCATAACTTCACCCAACCCGACTCCAGAAGCATCACAATAAATGTAAAGTACACACAATCCTCGGGTAAATTCAACATAAAAGTTGAAGTAAACAAGGTCTTTAGATTTTAGAAGCTCTCCTCACACAATAATACCACTAGAGCTCACACTTTATAGAGTCAATCTGGTAAAAAGAGATTTAATGGTGGAGAAGATCTAAACAAATCACTTGTAATAGCCTGCAAGTCCATGAAACCCCAAATCTTATTAACTGATAGTGCGATTGGTCCAACCTCTAATTGCTTCAATTATGGCTAGATCTACCTAAATACCCTCTTTGGTAATCATGTATCCCATAAATACAATAGAATCAAGCCAAAACTTGGCATATAGTTTCTCTTCCCCCAACCTTTGGAGAACAATCCTCAAGTGTCGAACATGGTCTTCCTCATGCTTGAAGTACAGCAAGATCTCATCAATGAACACTATCAGAAAAGAATCCAAATACGGTCGGAACACCCCATTCATCAACTCTATAAATGTTGCTGGTGTGTTAGTCAGAGCGAACGAAGAAACTCATAGTGCCCACATCGAGTCCTGAAACCTATCTTAGGGATATCTGATTCCCTAATCTTCAACTGATGATATCCAAACTTCAAATCAATCCTAGAAAATGAAGATGCTCCCTAAAGTTGATCAAATAAGTCATTAATATGAGGAGGAGGATACTTGTTCTTCACTGTCACTTTGTTCAAATGTTGGTAGTCAATACACTTTCTCATGAGGAGGTCCTGCCCAAAGTTTGGGATTGTTACAGTAATTTCGATCAAAGTTCAGATATATTATGAACCCTATTCCCTAAAATATTTAATAGTTCTATTAAAACTCCTAATATTCTATAGTAGTTGACAATTAATATTTCATTAGGAAGTTATAAAGACTAAAAAACGACCACATTAATCCGATTTAAGGGTGTGATTTGGGTGATAGTTAACTCGTTATACAAAAATAATTATAGTTTTTTAGTGCTAATTTTCTTTTAAGAAGTCAAAAATTCAACAAAGGAAATACATTCATCTCATAGTGCTAAGAAAGTTTCTTAACAAGTTAACTGATATAAATATACATACATATATACGTACATATACACACACACACACATATATATATATAAAAGCATGAACTCCCTAACTTGCATGTTAAATTACTATAATACCCCAACTTAAAACACCCAATTGATTATATATTCTATATTTAATATTATATTTATATACACTATATTATATTAAAAGCAGACACCTTTTCACATTGATGGGTAGTGCCTTTTTTGAAATGTGGTGATTTTTTTTTATAGAGTTGTGACTTTTTCGATGAGTTATGACATTTTCGAAAAGTTGTAATTTTTCTAAAGTGTTGTGACGTATCTTAAAAGACAGGATAAGAACCTTTTCATACTATCCTTTGTTGTCTATAAATAGAAGGGTTTCTCACACTTTTAAACTACAAATTTTGTATGCTTTCTATTCTTCTACTTTAAAACAAGGAAGATTGTGAGAGTTGTTTGATTATGCAATTACAATTATTTTTTTGTGGGTAAATTAGATAGATCAATAAAAATTGATGCAAAAAAGGAGAATGAAATAAATCAACTTCAAACGAGAAGAGTATCGTAATAATTAATATGCACTTAATGTCATAGCCATAAAATATACTTTTGCAGCAACTCTTACTTGACAAGAAGTTCAATGATTTTCTGTTACACTAACTACCACTTGGTGTTCAGAATTTGTAAAGTCTCGAACTGTTAGAGTAAAAATATTTGATCAAAAACTTGTTTGAAGAATCCAAACTACATTAATAAGTACTCTTTCATTTTCAATTTATTTGTTGTACTTTTATTTGTATTCAGTTTTATATAGAATGTTCTTTTTTCCTTGGGGGTGAGGACACATCTTTAAGACCACAAAGTTAAAAAATATTTTTATAAATTCTACATATAATCCTTAAATTAAAACACTTCTTTATTTTTTTAAATTTCATATCAAATTAAAATTAGACCAATCTATATCTATCCTTTCTTTATCTATACTACCTTAAAAGAATGAATTAATAACTTAAATGTTAAATTATCATAATACCCCAACTTAAAACACCAAATGTAGTATATCATCTATATTTTATATTGTATTATATTTATTTATGTGTATTATACTATGTTATATTAAAGGCAGACAACTTTTCACATTGAAGGGTTGTCACATTTTTGAAAACTTATAACTTTTCTGATGAGTTGTGACCTTTTTGAAGGGTTGTGACTTTTCTATAGGGTTGCGACTTTTCCGAAGAGTTGTGTCTTTTTCGAAGGATTGCGACTCTTATTAGTTGTGAGTTTTCCAAAGGGTTGCGACTTTTCCAAAAAATTATGACTTTTCCGATGAGTTTGACCTTTCTGAAGGGTTGTGACTTTTCTAAAGGGTTGTGACTTCTTTTTGATAAGGCACCACAAGCAGTTTTTCATACACTACCCTTTGTTGACTGTAAAAAGAGGGGCTTCATCAAAATTTTAAACTACATTTTAAAAATATTATTATTATTATTATTATTATTATTCTTAAAACACTCAATTTAGTATATCTTCTATATTTTTATGATAAGAAACAATATGCACATATTAATATTACACATTTTAAACTTTAAATGGAGGGGTTTCCTCACATTTATAAACTATGTTTTTTTTTATGTTGTCTATTCTTCTCTTCTTAAAACCTCAAGTTTGATTTACAAATGTTAACAATCTCAAAGTTCAGTGAAATTAGAAAACTCCGTAACATAAATGTTAGATTAACCTAATACTCAAGCTAAAACATCCAATTTAGTATATATTCTATATTTGATATCAATATTTATTTATATTATATTATATTAAAAGTAAGAACACCTACAAAACAATAATAACAAAGTAATGCACTATGGAGAAGGGAGTAGAATGTTTATTTAAGAGGAGTAACTAAGAGATTTTAAGAGTGACTAATTTTTTATTTAGCAATATTCATATTATTTTTAAAATTAGTTTGGTACATGGTTTGATTTTCACGTGCGACGCATGTGCGTCAAAACTAGTTACCTTAAAAGCATGAACTCCTAACTTGAATGTTAAATTACTATAATATCCCTAACTTAAGTTGTGACTTTTTCGATGAGTTGTGACTTTTACGATAAGTTGTGACATTTTTCATAGGGTTGTGATTTTTTCAATGGGTTGTGACTTTTTCAAAGGGTTGTGATTTTTTGATGAGTTGTGACTTTTTCAAAGAGTTGTGTCTTTTTCAATAAGTTATGATTTTTTCAAAGAGTTGTGACTTTTTTAATAAGTTGTGACTTCTCAGAAAGGTCATAACTTTTAAGATAAGACACAAAAATTATTTGTTCATACTACCCTTTGTTGAATATAAATAGAGGGGCTGCCTTTCTTTTTTCAACCACAATTTTTTTATCTTCTACTCTTCTGCTTCTTGCATTTTAATTTTTTTTTGTGTGATCTATTGTCGTTGAGTGAGTTCGAAGTGTAGCGGAATATGAGGTACCACTTTTCTGATGAAGTCATTTTATCCTAAGAGGGTGTATTCCATAACCTCGAGTACTTGAGGAAAATAATTTTGATGATGTATAATTATTTTTTTGCTTGATATATACATTAGTATGTAATGTTCCAATATACGAAGTTAGCATGATGTAGTCTAAATTCATTTGTTTTTGTTAACAATTTCTCTGGTTATGTAGAAATATACTTCTGAATAGCTTTCTCCAAAATTTAGAGAATTGTCATGATTTGTTTTAGATGTTCAAGACAAAAGAATGACCTCATTTTGTTGTATAAGATTGCTAGTATGAGACAAGTGTATTACACTTCCGCATTCCTTTTATAAAAGTGTTTTAGACTTGGACTATTGTTTTACTCTTATTATTCTATTTCTTATGTTATGAGAGTTAAGTGGCTTTTATGGAGTCCTTCGAGGTTCTATACGCCATGTTACATCTAGGCAGTACCCTAGGATTGTCACAAACTTGGTACAAGAGCACAAAGTTTAGAATGATCCTAGGATGTTTCATAAGCCACGTCTAGTAGAGTCTTGTTCATAAGTGTGAAGTGCACCACATATATGAATGAGAGGCTACAAGATGACTAGAAAACTCCACTTCTTTCATTACTCATAAGTCAACTGGACCTAGCCCATACATCATGTTCAAAAGAGAAATACATGAAAGAAACTAAAACAATGAAAGTCAATCCTTGACAAATGAGTACACACCAAACCTCGGAAGTATATCAAGTCAACCTCTAGCGACGAAATAGATGACCCTGAATATCAGACCCTACATTTGGGGAAATGTAGGCAAGAGCATGCGTTAGTACAAAACAATTTACCAAGTATGACCAAATGATGTTTTGGCTGACCCCAAAAGTGAAATCTAGGTGCTAACCCGCGTCGTGCCACGACGTTAACTAAGGCATTGTTTGGGAGGCAACCCAAAACCCTTAACTACTTTAATTTTGTTATTTTTGAAATAAATGTGTTTTGATTTTGTAGGATTGGGGCATGAAAAGTTTGTGAAAAGTACAGGATGAATTACTCAAGTCCAATTGGCGAAGCGCCAACAAGATCAACGACCGCTACAAAGACCGCCGTTTGGGTCCTCACTTTAACTAAGGGTCTTGTAAAACTCGGAGAGAAAGATGAAAACTCGGTGAATCGCCGAGTAGCGAAGAAAATCCAACTAATGTAGCCAAATGGGTTAGATCTGGATGGGTTTTATACAACCACGGGCTTTAACTTTCAACCTTTTTACATACCCTCTCACTCTTGATTCTCGCAAAATCGCACATACTTAGAATTTTCAGCATTTTTGCAACTTGTAAGTATTTTAGCAGCCTGAGTAGTGCTTGGATATGTGATAACCTGCTGCTTACCAACATAATCTCGATCTAATCTGCCTAAAAGGTTGGCTCTCCAAACCCTGCATTTAATTGTGATATGTATGCTCTCATTGCAAGTAATTTCATCTTATGTCATGTGATGTTCCTTTCTGATGAATTTAAACTAATCAACGTGCTAAGGTGAGCTTGCCGAATTACTTGGTGATTCGCCAAATTATCCCATCTTGCCTTTAACTTCATGCTGGTTGCAATCAGTGTTCTGTAACTTTAGGTCAGAAATATTGTTCGCCAAAATCAGTGGGTGATTCGCTGATCTTTTCGGCAAGTCTTTCTGTAATTGTGTTTCTCTAAACTCGATTTAGTTGTTTTAACTTTTTTCAAATTCTTTGCATAAATGGCTAGATCCAAAGTTACTGGAAGAAGCAAGCCACCCCAAAGTGGAACAAAAGGGATTACAATGAACGAGGATGTAGATACATTCAGAAGCAAAGTTGCTAAACTTTCCACAACTTCCGAAAAAGGGTAGGGAAAACACAAGGCCCTTGAATTTTTAGATGCAAGCACTGAACATAATGGCCTTTTATAGAAATGACCCCAATCCATCTAAAAGTGAAGGTATGGGTTCTGATGAGAATGATATGTCAATAGCACAGAGGGCTGAGCGGCGAATTAAGAAGCTGAATGATTCATCCAGGCCAGGACTCCCTACCCTAAAATTACTACACCTCCATTTCCAGCGCAGACAATGGTATTAGCACCTCCAGTACAAGGTCCTCAGCCTAAATCAATAAATCGAGTAAAGGCTGAGGGGCTGAGGAAAATTTTGGAAGAAAAGTGTCTGTCCATAGACCGGGTTATAGATAGATACCCAGAGATAATGGAGTGTCTGAGATACCACAATTCCAAATCTTCACCAAACTCTGTGGCCCTTATATTCCAAACTGGGTAAGAGAGTTCTATAGTGCATGTAGTGCACAAATTCCCCAGCAAAAGCAACTAGCAGTAGCCTTCAAAGAAGTTAGCTATGTGGTTGTCAGTGGCAGGAGAGTGAAGTGTGATAATGAGGAAATCAATGCAGTCTTGGGCATGCCCACAAATATTGGGGATCACTGCCAGTACTTGATCAGAACAAATAAGTTGAATGAGATGAAAGAGTGGTTAGCCCCACTAATTGCAGATGAAACTCCAAAGTGGGCGGCGGAAGAAGTTCCAATTGAAAAGAAAGAACTAAACATAGCCGCAAGGTTCTGGTTCGGTTTTATCAGCAGCACAATTATGCCATCCCAAAATAAGTCGATCCTTCACCTTGCCAAGGCAGCTTGCCTAGGTTGCGTCATAGAGGAGACTCAGATAAACTTGGGTACAATCATTACTTCAGAGATACTCATGCGTGCAAGACAGAGCCGAACCTCACTTCCATTTCCAGTCTTGGTCACAGAATTATGCAAACGAACCCAGGTGCCTCGAGATGTCAAGAAGGATGTAGAAGTGATGCCCACAGCCTCTGCTGATATCTGAAGAATCGAAGCTCAGTATCTTAAGGATTAGGCAGAAAGCAAAAAGGCAAAATCAATGGAGCTAGTAAGAACAAAATCATCGTCTGCAGAGGCACCTCTGTCTACTCCGACCCCTAGGCCTTCATGTATATTCATTGCCACTGTTACTCTCGCTGATTCTCCAGGTTCTTTTGCTGCTACACGATCGCCAAGACCCACCATTGTTGCTGCTAATTCCCAACTTTCACTCAACCGGGTGTCCCTAATCCGAATGGGACATTTGGCTCTTTCTGCTGATCGTCGAGCTGCTCGCCTAGAGGCCTATGTTCCAGATTTCCTTAACTAATGTTGTGACACCTCTGAGCACTACCATTGATGCCCTAGCGGCCAGAATAGCGGTGTGTGAGCACAACCAAGGATTCATAGAGGAGGTGACGACTTTAAAAGTTGCCATTGCTGAACTGCGAAAAGATTTTATTTATCAATGCTACTTATGTGATTTAGACTCTCAGGAAGTTTGCTTCAAAATAGTTATTACTATATAAACATTGCCCTTTTGTTTTACTTATTTACTATTTCTTAATATATCACTATTTTGGACGAAGAAAAATTCATGACTTGTTATAACGCAAGTTGAAATTTGTATTAGTTTAATTTTTATTATTTATTTAATAGCTAATTTTATGAGATAAATATTTTTATTAATGCAAATATATATTTATATTTCGGTAGGTATTTGTGTTTAAATTAAAGTATTATATACGTCAAAAATGTATTATCAAGTTAACAAGATCTTCCAACTTTAAAATATATTATTTTAAAATATTCCGAGTTCTTTTTTTTTTTTGAAAACAAACTCAAAACATATGTGAAAATATGCTAATATATAAAATATAGTGTAATGACCCAAAAAGTTGTTTTTTGAAATTTTTGTAAGATTACCATTTTACCCCTCCCGGTAGTTTCCACGAGTCATTCATGATCAATCGGTGAAACTGATTTTAAGAATTTTGAACTATTCGTTTAACTTGAGTTAATTAATTAATATGTAATTGTATATAATTGAATTAATCGATAGTTAATGGGCTAAAGTATTCATTTATTTAAGGTTCTTTACCATTAGGCCATGTATTAAAAAATTAAGTTAGTGGGTTTGTCAGTTTTAATAAACAATTAATTTAGAAAAAGAAAAGAGGCAGAAACTTTACCTAACAGACGCACGGGAGAGGGAAGGAAAGGGCGATCAGCAGGTAACAATTCGTAGTGCAAATTATCGTAATTACTTTTAGTTAATTAATTATGTGATAAATGGTATCTTGTACGACTTTAAGAATTTGATTTTCCTGAGTAATTAATGCTTCCTTCTGATTTAACGTGTCATTCGTAGTGGGGTATTTGGAGGCTAGGTGAGGATAAATTAGTGTTTGGCATTAGAGAAGGCAATAATAGATAAAAGAAAAAAGTATGTGATTGAAACATCGGATGGAAATTAAGGTGAATGGCCGTAGGTTGTTAAACTGATTCGTGAGTTTTGTTTTGGGAAATTTAAGGCAAGTATGGGGGTTAAATGAATAGGCATATGTGGGCCAGTGATTGGCCATAATGAGCCAATCATTGGTCGGAACAAGGAGTGTGTCAAAAACCAGGAAAAAGATCAATTTTTCCACGTTACTGTTCCTAAGTTAGTCTGGTGTAAATTTATATTTTTGGTTATTATATTATGATTCAAGTTTTGATATAGTGGTACATGTAATTAAGTGTTAGGTGTATGGTATTATGTGAATACCCTTAGATTTATGATATTGGGAAGAAGTTGGGACTTAACCCTAGGCTTGAAACTTAGGAACTTGATTATAAATTTGTTGAGTTTTTGGGTCTAGTCTAAACCTATAGTAATGTGAGTGTTGTTAGTTTCTAAATCTTATTGTGAATATGTACTTGAATAGATTGCTTTGATTTTGAAACTCAACAAAAAGAGAAGGCTCAAGTCTCGTAGTGATTGTTCGGTTATTAGAGGCAAGTGGATTTCTAAACCCTTGTTAAGTGTATGAAATTCATGTATTTCCTTGTGGTATGTGTTTGGAAGTAATGAGACTTGGTGAAGGGTTGACTTGTCCACCTTAATTAATTCTAATGATGAAAAGGGGTAATAAAAGGCAATGTGATTAATTGTTTGTGTGTGATGTGTTGAGAATGGTACGAGTACCGGTGTGATAAAGGGAAAGTTTATTACTATAGAATGCAAATTGTAATCCGAGAATGCCAAAGCATATGTGCATTAGCTGATGTATTATTGACTTGATTTATTATGTGTGATTGTGTTCTTTACTGAACTCGTATAATTGTGATAATTGAGGTGATTATATGTCATAGCGATATTTGATTTATTGAGATGTTGCATCATCCCCTTTAACTGATATTATATTGTGCACATGCATTGACATGAAATTGGGTATGAGTAAAGGTCTAACAGTGGAGATCGTCCGTGTTGAGATCAAGTACGATTATAATTTGGGCATGTGGAGATCGTCCGTGTTAGTATATGGACCTCGCGAGTCCCCCATGGATTATGAACTCTCTATGTATTTCCGAGGAGTATCATGTATATACGGTTAATAGAGTACTTGGTATTCTGAGGCATTCATTCACGGTGTCATATTGCATTGCATCCCATGACATCCTTCATTCTTGATGATTTGTGTTATTTGGTGGTTGGAAAGTACTTGATATTTGATTGACAAAAGTACTCATTACCCCCCTGAACTTGAAGCTTTTTATACGGCGTACACCTAAACTAAATTCTGTTTTAATTACCCCCCCGAACTTGTTTATTCCTCCGTCGCGTACACCTTTTTTGTCCACCTGGCGTAGAAATTGACAACACACTCTACTAGGCGAGTGAGAAAGTGATTTTTTGCCACATCACAAAGCTACAACGGTAAAAAAACGTAAAATCTCTATTTTTCTTTAATATTTAGCATATTTTAAACGAAAAATAGGGCAAAATATAAATGAAAAGTAAAGGAAACAAAGATTAACACTTACTTGGTAAGAATTTCAGACAAATTTGAAATTTAATCGACCAACTTCACGTCTAGAAAAACTCAAATCCAGAAGATGTTCCGCGAAATCAGCCCTTATTAAAAAATAACTTTTAAACAATGAATTTTAAATTTAAGAAATTTATTTTTTGCAATATTAATTTATCTAGGTGGCTATTATTTATCCAGGTGGAAATCCACATCACCACTTTTGTCAGCTGTCGCACGCGTGTAGTCACAATAGGAGCAAGTGGACGAAAAAGGTGTACGCGACGGAGGAATAAACAAGTTCAGGGGGGTAATTAAAACAGAATTTAGTTTAGGTATACACCGTATAAAAAGCTTCAAGTTCAGGGGGGTAATGAGTACTTTTGCCTATTTGATTACCGCTATTGATGAACTTAATCTTGTATGTTGCTGATATTGTGAGTGCCCTTTTTGTGGAAGTTGTGATTGATGAATAATGAGTTTATTGTTGAGGATATGTAATTGGTTAAAGTGATTGTTGTTGAGCTGGGTGCTATGTACTCTGTGAACGGTTAGGTTTGGCTAGTTTATGCAGGTTGTAGTTGTGGAGGTTTGGTTGGTGTGTAAGGAGTACCCGTATTTTATTCCCTTATCTTGTGTTTAGAAGTTTAATTTTTGAGTAACGTGTGGTTGGTGCTCACCCCTTGCTTCTACATTTTTTGTAGGTTACTAGCCCGGACCTTTGTGATATTTTCTCTTCTCCTTATCTGAGGCTTCTTATGGAGGTTTGTGAGGTAGTTGCTGGTCATTTCAGCGGACCTTCTTACTCCTATTTATGATCTTGTTCTATTCTAGAAACAATGTCATTTGAGACTTGTGTTTTTCTTTTGAATCAATTGTAATACTTTAGAGGCTTGTACACGTGACAACCAGGTTTTGGGGGTTTAATTAGTATTTTATAGTATTAGACTTTTATTCACGTTTTACTTCCGCATTCACTGTATTGGTTGGATTTTAGGCTGACTTGTCTTGATGGGATAAGACGAGTGCCATCACGTCCATTTTTGTGTCGTGACATATAGTTGCTCTCTTCACATGTTAATATGACATCTACACAATTTAATGTGGAATACACATGCAAAACACATCTATTAGATAACAAGAAAAATACAAAACAAATAATGTCTATAAGATAATACTAGTGAGATAAGACTAATTACATGATTGAACCTAATCAAATTGAAATAAATATATACATTATTGCATTTAACTAATAAATTTTTTCATTGACCATCTTCATACGTTTGTGTGAATAAGAGATATATATATGACGATCCACATTCAACATTCACATAAGAATCTGCAATATTTTTTTTTCTAAGCTTATTATTCAAAGATGAGCTTTAATAAGCAATACTATTTACTATAACATATATTTTTGGAATTGGTAATCATGTGCAACGCACGTGCCAAAAAACTAGTTACCTTAAAAGGATGAACTCCAAACTTGAATGTTAAGTTGCTATAACAGCCCTAACTAAGGTTTGTGACTTTTTCGATGAGTTGTGACTTTTCTGATAAGTTGTGACTTTTTTCAAAGGGTTGTGATTTTTTGATGAGTTGTGACTTTTCCAAAGATTTGTGACTTTTTCAATAAGTTGTGACTTTTCGAAAGGTTTGTGACTTCTCAGGTCATGACTTTTCATATAAGACACAAAAATATTTATTCATACTACTCTTTGTTTACTATAAATAGAGGGATTTTCTCTCATTTTCAACCACAATTTTTTTAAT
>JAJOOS010016836.1:0-12741 GCA_029582725.1 Solanum chiquidenum
TGTTTTATAAGTTTTTGACAAATGATTTGAAACCAAATCGTAAAGTTGAGATTTTTGGAAGTTTTGAAGTTTTTGAAGCTTTTAAGTTGAATGGTTGACTTCAGTCAATATTTGGAGTTCTGAGTCTTGGAATGGAATTTTGTCAATTCTATCAACTCTGGAACGTAACTTTGGAATTAGTAGGACTAATGTCTCATGTCCTAAGGTATTTAGAGGAGTTTTGGAAAAGTTCTTATATTTTGAAAGCTGAAAGCATAATATAGTTGACCAAAGTTGTCACGACTGATGAGTCCACAATTTGGACTCATATAGGGCTTTATTTTAATGAATTTAGTGTCCTCAAATGCATATTTTGTCTCAAAAACTGATGTAAATCCTTGAGTTTCAGGTATTTGGAGTTAAAGACAAAGCATGGACACTATGGAGCAAAATGGAACAAGGCAGCTGAAAGAACGAAGAAAAGAAGGCCTAACGATTGCCGAAGCCACTGGACGAACCGCTGAACGGCCTTAATCTCGCCTAATGTTCCAGTGTACTAAGTCTTGAAGGAAAAGATCAAGTTGGCGATGAAAGGGAGCAGTCGGCGCGTCACCGAACAGTTTCGTGAAGCAGCACCATATCGCCCAATGACTCAAAATGCGTAAATACTGAAGGCAAAAGCTGAAAGGCGATGAACCAAACCAAAGGGTGGATCGCCGAGTGCATCGGCGATCCCGACTAACTACGTCGAGTGGTCCTTCACAACACAAATTTTGGAAAACTATAAATACCCATTTAATTATGTAGCTTAGAATCAAGTTATAGCTAATTATTATTGATTTTTAGAATATTTTCAGTTTCAGTTCTTTGAGTTTTTTGGAGACATTGTTCTTCAGCTTTGAAGGTTTGAAGGTTTTCATCTCCAAGAGATTGGAAGTGGGCATCAAAGAATCTTCATCTACGACATGTTTAAAGATATTATTTATTGTACCCATTTGATGGAAACACTTTTTGGTATCGATTTCTATCTCTTTATCATGTCTAGCTAAAACCCCAATTCTTGGGGTGTGATTATGTGAATATGGGTTAAATTTACTATTGGGTATTGCTCATTGATAGTCTATTTGATGTTTAAATGTGATTTCGTTTAGTAGTTGTGCTTGAACTTAATGGGATTGTAGTTACAAATACTCTTTCATCTTCGTATTTTTGGCTTTCTCGAGAGAGAGGTTTTAACACCAAAACTACTAAATCAATAGCCTGTGGTTATTGGGTCATCGTGGGTTCAGCTCGAGAGAGTGAATCCTAGACCTTCTCCCACACATTCAGCTCGAGAAAGTGAATGGGCTAAGGCGAAGGTTGTGCTTAATTGCTTCTCTTCGGTGTTAGAGAGAAACCGAGTTGATTCGGGGTAAGTTGTTCGAGAGAAAATTTACCCCCACTAAAGTCTAGCTTAGTTACAAATGTTCAGCAATTTACTATCAATAGCAATTTACCCGATTGTTTATTATATCCCATATTCTTATCACAACCCAAGAATCCCGTCTCCCTATCTCGCATCTTTATATTTTTGCTATTTTTGGTTTATTAGTTGAATACAAAACCCCCATCGATAATTGACATTCGTTTCACTTCTTTATTTAGTATGCTTTTAATCATAAATATTTATAGCTATGATTGACTAGAACATAATTTTACTGTTCTATTTAATTCTCGATTACTAACCGCTCCCTTGGGACTCAACCCCAACCCATTCGGTTGGGTTATATTACTATACGCGATCGTTGACACTTGAATTGGAAGTTGTGTCTTTGATTACGTCAAACATCAAAATGGCACTGCTACCGGGAAGTGGTGTTACTTGAGAAATTTTAGTTAAGTTGGATTTTGTTCTTGTTAGTTATAGTCCTAGTCACTTAATTTTTAGCTTTGTGTTTTGCTTGTTTGTGCTTTAAAATAGAGGAGGTGAGTATGTCGAGCAGTACTCGCAAGCAAATGAAGTTTCCTCCATTAGAAGTAATGATGTTCAGGGATCACATTCTAACTTTCAAACAATTGGAAGGTGAACGGATTAATGAGGCTTGGGTAAGGTTTAAAGAGCTGCTAGTTTAATGCCCAACTCATGAAATTCCCGATATGGTCCTCCTGGGTTGCTTTTACAGAAGTCTTGGTCTCGGAAACAAGGTGTTAACTGACCAACTCATTCCGGGTGGTATTACACAACAGCCCTGTGTGATAGCAGCCCACCTACTTGATAACATGGCTGAATCAAACCAAGAAGTAGAGAAGGACTTCATGTTGGCCTCACTGATGACTCAGATGGATGAGTTGGCTAAAAAGATAGCAGAGATTGAAGTCCAATGCAGAAGAAAGGACAAATAGATCCCTCCTCATGAGAGAAAAATGGCCTAAGGACAATGAGGGTAAACGTGTCGAAGGAATGCTCTCGATCATTCTCCACAAGGTGAATGAGCATGATAGGGTACTGGAAGAGATGAAGGAGAACATCGAAGTGATGAAATAGATGATTAGTTCTCATTCCAGATCGATCCAGCTGCTCGAGAACCTTATGGCTCATGTGATGCCTCAGCTCTACCCGCAGCAAAACAGGGGGTTGCCAAGTGATGCTATGGCTAACCCCAAGAGTGGAGTTTAGGTGTTGACTTGCATCGTGCCATGAGGTTAACTAAGGTGTTGTTTGGGAGGCAACCCAAAACCCTTTATTGCCTTAATTTTATTTTTAAAATAATGGTGTGTTGATTTTGCAGGTTAAAGTGTGGAGAGTGTTTGAAAACTGCAGGTTGGCGAGCTACAAGGTCCAGTCGGCGCATCACCGAATAGGTCGGCGCACCCGATATAAACCACCGTTTTACTCAAGAAAACTTCAAAATAGAGTCTATAAAACTCGGCTAGCCCAGGTAATTATTGGCGAGTCGTCGACCAGGTCGGCAAACCCAACATAGACCGTTGTTTGGACCCTCACATTAACTGGAGGTCCTGTAAAACTCAGTGAGGTAAGTGAAAACTCAGCGTGTCGCCGAGTGCGACTAACGTCGCCGAATGGGCAAAGAACTGGACGGTTTATTAAAGGCCAATGGTTTCAAAGTTTCAAAATCTTCATTTTCCCTCGCTTTCAAACTTTGCAAACTCGCACCTAGTAGTATTTTTAATATTTTTGCACTCTATAAGTATTTTGGTTGTTGATTGGTGCTCGGACTTTGGATTGCATTGCAGCCTAGCATTTCAACGTACTTTAATCGGCATAAAAGGTTGGTTTTCCAAACCCCGATATTATTTTATTGAATTTGTACTCATTTGCAATGATCTTGTCTTAGTGATGTGTGTTGGGCCTCTCTGTTAGGACTAGAATGTTTAAATGCCAATTTTAATATGATAATCTTGCCCGTATTGTATTGATCGTCGAATGCCCGTAAATTTGTTCCTTAAAATGAGTTAAATTTTGTGGGGTTGTGCTTGCATATTGGTTAGATT
Organism: Solanum chiquidenum; assembly: GCA_029582725.1. NCBI lineage: Eukaryota > Viridiplantae > Streptophyta > Magnoliopsida > Solanales > Solanaceae > Solanum > Solanum chiquidenum. The sequence goes on from JAJOOS010016836.1 coordinate 3,472, forward strand.
GGTTGGGTGAAGTCTAAATAGCCCGTATTTGTGCTAAATGGCATAAATTACACAATGATAGAGTGAGTGACACCATTCTTAAGGATAAAAATCGTGAATTGGCCTAATTTGGCAAAACCAGGAGAAGTCTGAGTATCCCGGGGTGATGGGTGTTATGGTTCTGAGCTTAATTTAACTAATGTGTGCTTTGATTTTGTTTTCGGGGGTTGCGGGATTGAATTCAAGAAGTTGGGTTAAAAATAAGCATGTTGGGGCGTTTGGCGAGCTCTGTCGAGCTCACCGAACCACTCGGCGGTTCGCCTAATGTCCCCATCTCGCCTTTAATTTCATGCTTTATTTGTTGATTGGTTCTGTAACTTTCGGCAAGAAGCCTGACGTTGCCGAAGAAACTCGGCGACTCGCCGAAAGTCTTCTTGATCACCCTTTATATGCACCCCTAAACCCTTCTTGCACTGTAACTTTCGAACAGCGGAACCTTGCTCGTCGAATGTTGTCGGCGATTCGCCGAAAGGTATTTTCCATCGCCAATTTGTCACAAATTTTAAGCCAATCCTATCGGCGAGCCCAACCTAGCTCACCAAAGTGAGTTGGCGACTCGCCAACCGATTCGGTGAGTCTTTCTGCAACTGTGTTCCTATGAATTTGATTAAGTTTGTTTAAAATTTTTCCTAATGTTTTGCAGACATGGCTAGATCTAAAGTTGCAGGAAGAAACATGCCACCCCAAGAGAAGACTAAGGGGATTACGATAAATGAAAATACAGTTATATCCAGAGTCAAAGATACGAAACTTCCCACACCGGGTGGGAAAGGCAAGGGAAAGAGGTAAACCTCTGACACAAAGACCACTATTAAAGATCCTAATGTTCCTTCATGGGCTCGAGGATTCTGTGCAGCTGTGCATGTCTTTCTAGAGGACTCGTACGTGACAGCCCCTAGTGGATCTAGCACTGTTGTTACTCCTTAGGTGACCCCGAGCACTGATGCTCAGACTCAGAGTGATGCATCGAGCACTGATTCCCAAACAGATGCAGCGACTGTGTAGACAGAACCCTCTCTTTACCTCCATCTCTGCCTTACTTTATTTCGACTTGTGGATGTTTTTATTTGCATTTGAGGACAAATGTTTTTTTATTTTGTGGTGGGGTGAGGCCCATCTTTTGTGACCTTTTGTGACTTCATTTTGTTTATATATTTTGGGTTGAAATCTATAATTGTGTTATACACTGCTTTTTGTGGAAGGTTTGAGCTTGTGGCTCATTGCTTTTAATTGTGAATGATTTTTACCCTTCCGAAAAAAAATTGCCACCTCTTGTATGTGTTAAATGTGGCTGTTCTTTTGCAAATTTGAGTATCAATTTTTATCAATACCGATGACTTGAATAGTGCTCATAATTGAACATAAATGAATGTGTGGCTACGACGAGGCCAATTGAAGTTGCATAGACAATATGTGAACTCTTTGCATCTCGTTGTGACTAGCCAATTATCGAATCGAGTTCTTTTGTGATGAACATTGCACGCTAGCAAAAGTGTGGAGTCTTGTTTGACTTTGGTGTCAATGCCTTGTGTGATGAACTTACCGTGAACCATGCATGATGACACATAGAATTTGCCCCGTTAGTCCGGTTGACTAAGTGATGCAATTTCTTTAGATGATCTTAGGCAACTTTAAAGAGTGTGAACCAACTTGACATATACCTCTTTTGTGGCCTACCTTGTGAGTGTGTGAACCTCTTTTGAGCACCCTTTGAACCTTAACCTTTTCTTGGAAGAAACTTGATAACATTGCTACCGTTTTTTGACCCATAATCCTCATGATATGTGGTTTGTTTGAATAGCCAACTTAGGCCAAAAGTCTAAGTTGGGGGTGTGGTGAAAACAGAAGGCAAATCAAGTAAATGCAAAGAAGTCCTTTATGCCCAGGTTTTGAGAAAAATGGAACCCTTCCATATAAAAAAGGGATTGAAAAAGAAAGAAAAAGTTGTGAAATAAAGTTGTGAAAATACAAAGAAAATAGGGTTCCCAATGAGTCGTGGAAGATGAATAAGAGGTGACTTTTTAGCTTGAATGAAATTTATAAAGAAAAGGAAAGAAGGTGTTGTTCACATCATATTTCATGAGGATTTTCAGCCTATAATCTTAAATGACCATACCATTACACTCAGCTCCGCTACAAGCCTTGAAAAGACCTTTTTGATCTTGAATGAGCTGAAACAAAAATCGATTGGAAAATAAGGGCAAAACTATGTGTGAAATCATGCATTGTGTTTATCTTTTTGAGTGTGAGTGTTGATCTTGATTCCAAAACTTTAAATGATTGAACCATTGTGAGTGAATATGGAATCATTCTTTGTGTGAGGGCATTTGAATACCTTTGTTGAGCTTGAACTTGCATTTGAAGCAAGTATAGTGAGCCTGAGATTCTTTGATAATGGTGAGTCACAACTTGAATCTTTGAGTGAACATTTGATCATTGTGAAAGTAAGTTGAGACTTGTTGAGTGCATTCTTGATTGAGTCTTGCGTAGCACTGTTTGAGACATCTTTTTTGAACTGCTGAACTTGAGTTTTACTTGAGGACAAGCAAAAGTTTAAGTTGGGGGTGTTGATGAGTCCACAATTTGGACTCATTTAGGGCTTTATTTTAATGAATTTAGTGTCCTCAAATGCATATTTTGTCTCAAAAACTGATGTAAATCCTTGAGTTTCAGGTATTAGGAGTTAGAGACAAAGCATGGACACTATGGAGCAAAAAGGAACAAGACAGCTGAAAGAACGAAGAAACGAAGGCCTGAGGATCGCCGAAGCCATTGGGTGAACCGCTAAACGCCATAATCTCGCCTAATGTTCCACTATGCTGAGCCCTAAAGGAAAATATCAAGTTGGCGATGAAAGGGAGCAGTCAGCGCGTCACCGAATAGTTCCGCAAAGCAGCACCATATCGCCCAATGATTCAAAATGCGAAAATGTTGAAGGCAAAAGCTGAAAGGCGATGAACAAAACCAAAGGGCGGATCGCCAAGTGCATCGGCGATCCCGACTAACTGTGCCGAGTGGTCCATCGCAGCAAAAACTTTTGAAAACAATAAATACCCATTTAATTATGTAGCTTAGATTCAAGTTATAGCAAATTATTATTATTTTTAGAATATTTTCAGTTTGAGTTCTTAGAGTTTTTGGGAGACATTGTTCTTGAGCTTTGAAGGTTTTGAAGGTTTTCATCTCCAAGAGATGGGAAGTGGGAATCAAAGAATCTTCATCTTAGACGTGTTTAAAGACATTATTTATCGTACCCATTTGATGGAAATACTTTTTGGTATCGATTTCTATCTCTTTATCATGTCTAGCTAAAACCTCAATTCTTGGGGTGTGATTATGTGAATATGGGTTAAATTTATTGTTGGGTATTGCTCATTGATAGTCTATTTGTTGTTTAAATATGATTTCGTTTAGTAGTTGTATTTGAACTTAATGGGATTGTTGTTACAAATACGATTTCATCTTCATATTTTTGGCTTGCTCGAGAGTGAGGTTTTAAAACCAAAACTACTAAATCGATAGCCTGTGGTTATTGGGTCGTCGTGGGTTCAGCTCGAAAGAGTGAATCCTAGACCTTCTCCCACACATTCACTTGAGAGAATGAATGGACTAAGGCGAAGGTTGTACTTAATTGCTGCAACTCGGTGATCGAGAGAAACCAAGTTGATTCGGGGTAAGTTGTTCGAGAGAAATTTTACCCCAACTAAAGTCTAGCTTAGTTACAAATGTTCAGCAATTTACTATCAATACCAATTTACCCGGTTGTTTATTATATCCCATTTTCCTATCACATCCCAAGAATCCCGTCTCCCTATCTCGCATCTTTATATTTTTGCTATTTTTCGTTTATTAGTTGAATACAAACCCCCCATCGATAATTGACATTCGTGTCACTTCTTGATTTAGTATACTTTTAATTGTAAATATTTATAGCTATGATTGACTAGAACATAATTTTACTTTTCTATTTAATTCTCGATTACTAACCGCTCCCTTGGGACTCGACCCCAACTCATTCGGTTGGGTTATATTACTACACACGATCATTGACACTTGAATTGGAAGTTGTGTCTTTGATTACGTCAAACATCAACAACCCAGGGGTACCCCCTAGATATGACACGGCGTACAAGACTCTGAAAAGTCTCATACAAGCCTCATAGCATTCTTGAACATAAGAGCATAGGAAAATAATGCGGAATTAAGACTTTTCTTTTACAATTGAAGTTATTTTTCATAAAAAGCAAGCGGAAGTCTTTCTATACTTTGTCTCAAACCATCTACAACACCTTAGAATAACTTTGGGACTAAGCCCATACAAAAGCTCTAACCATAAATAAAAGACATAAAGGGATATAGGAGTTCGTCCTCGAAACTATGAGGACTCAGCAAATCTTCATCTCCTTGCTCCTTAGAAACCTATCCTTCAAGTATAGACCACCAAATCTCCAAACCCTACACTTCGGTAAAAATGAAGAAATATTGGTTATAACATTGAATGTACTAAGTATGATAGCCATGCAAAAATCATGCTTGAAAGGGACATTTTCTTTGAAAATCATGCCTTATGCCAATTTGAGAAAACTTCATGAACATAAGTATAAGAGGCATAATATACAAATATAAACAACATACAAGTCATCTCATAACATTTGAACATAATCAACATATAATTCATTTCATCACATTAGAACATAATCAACATATAAGTCATTTCATCATATTAGAACATAATCAACATATAATCCATTTCATCACATTAAGCTTTCACGTTAAGTAACCCCAAGCCCTACTTTGTGCAATGTATGAATAGCATCCCATACTACTACTCACACTAAGTACTCCTTTGAAGCACTATAGTCAAGGCACATTCATATTCAATAAGTCATGATAAGAAAGTAACTCATAATACAATCCAAGTAAACCATACATCATCTCATTAAGCATATAAGTCAACATTGTTACTAGCATCACTATAAACACCTTCCTTTCATTAGACATTAAACCAACATTCTCATTAGCTTCATTAAGAGAACATTCATTTCATTTAACATTATGACACTGAAAAGCACACCATAACTACTCTCAAATCCTACTTGTGTAATGCATGGATGGCATCCCATACTACCACCCACACTAAGTAGTGCATTTTTGAGAAGCCATAGTTCATTAACATTCTTTGTGGGGGTAAGCCTTAACCGACATAGACCATGTGACCAATTCATGGAATCCCGGTGTCACCCTCACCGGATAAGGGATTCCTACTTGCCTAAGGTAGGACAATTATTTTTTATCTTAGGTGTATCCACTAGCTAATAACCTATGTAGGCACATAGTTTATGGGATAGAGAGATTGTTACTAGACACCCTGCCTCAACTCACGGATGAGCATCCATCTCAAGAGATTGCAACTAGATACCCCGCCTGAACTCACATATGAGCACCCATCTCAAGCCATATCCACTCAGTGCTTAGCATTATTCCCCATGGAGTACTTAACATTCATTACTTTAGTTCATTATTATGGGATAACAGATTATTACTAGATACTCCGCCTCAACTCATGGATGAGTACCCATCTCAAACCCAACATTCATTCATTGGATAACTCATAGATTCAAAGATAAGAATAGCCTTTCAACTAAGAATCCCCATATTGTGAGAAATTCCTTTCACAACATGTCATTATCATTTATTAGAGTACAACTGAGAATAGCCTTTCAATCAATACATCATCCTTAACATAATCATAGAAACTTCATTCTTTATTCATTCATGAGTGTGTGTATGTGAGAATAACCTTTCACACATATCATTATCATTCATAAGTGTTAAATTGATAATATGCTTTCAATAATAACACAATTACATTCTAAACATGATCATAATACTTTCATTGAGATCACACACATATACTTCACATCATAAACATACATAGATCCTTCATGAAATTTCCCTCCAAGGCTACAAATCAATATCAACCCATAAATCTAAGATACTACAATATATAAGGGAATTAACATGATTCAATAACTAATTCAACATAAACAGAAACAATTCAACATACTTTCATGATCAATCAATTCCCAATCACAATTCACAACTTAATAATTTGGGGGGAACATGGGTTCATAGGAAAGATTCACCATAATTCATCATTAATTCAACAATCCATTCATAATTCATCACATATAAACCTTTGAAACTATTTTGGGATTGAACCCGTGCATAGATTGAAAACCGTAGGTTTTTGGGGGATTTTGGAAACTTGAAATCATCTTTTGATAGAGCTTCTTGAATGAAACTTAGATAAAGATGACTACTACCATACCTTATTATAAGGAACTCCACGAAAATTGATTGAAAAAGGTGAAATCTTGAGCTTGAGAGCTTGAATCCTTCACCTCCAATGGTGGTTTCTAGAGAGAGAATATTTGGAGAGGGTGGGAGGTTTCTATTTTGTGATTTGAATAATGAATTGGAAAAGGAGTTTTAATACGTTTAAAAGCCTTAAAATACTTTAATTAGTTAATAATAACCGTCCATTAACTCAACTAACCTAAAAAGGAATTTACCAAACCACCCCTACATTTGCCGAGACTTGACAACAAAAATAGTGTGACCTACGAACCCCCACCCACGGACCATGGGTGGGTCCACGGACCGTACTGGCTTCTCGTGGTTTGGTTATGTAGCTTGCCATTTGGGACCTTGACCCACGTAGGCCATCCCCGGGGCGTGGATGGACCTATGGGGCATAGGTCCCATCCATGAGTCACTACATTTTTGGCAGATTTTTGGTTTCTTGGGGGTTAGGCTTTAGGGTCCTCCTCAAGGACCCCTTGGTTGGTCCTTGGGGAGTCGTACCTTGACCTTTAACCCCAAAACCCCTCAAACTAAGCTTGGGAAGACATTATACAACCTTAATTCCCATATCAAACTCAAACACACTCGTTAGGCTCTAGTTTCACCTACTAGTTTTCTGGGTCGTTACATTATCTCTCCCTTAGGAACATTCATCCTCGAATGACACTTTAAACACTTCAAGGAATTAATGACTCAGGACTAGCAGACCATCATGCATGTAACATCATAAAAAATGCACAAAACTAGGAGTAAACATCAACTCCATTTCAAGCATGTTCAATGCAACACAAGAAAGTAGGAACTGCATCTACAAACTCATTATGCATTATAACTCCCACATTTCTCATTTCATTGGATCATACTCAACATAACATCATTAGGCACATTATTCAATTTCTCTTAAAAGCACATTTAGGCATGTTCAACAATTCACCTCATGAAGCATATAGGCAACTCATAATAAATGCACATCAACATGAGGAACATAATCATAAAAACTCATTTTCTCATTTAAACATCAATTCATCAAGAACATGCATAACATAAGGAGACCATTGGTACACATAATCACACATGACTCCAAAACATGAAACAAACTATAAGGAACTCTTGGTCTCAAGCTTGAATAGGGATAGAAGAAAGAGATAAGGATATCGGAACTCTCAACAACCTCACTATTCAGCATACTATTTCCTCAACATTTTCATGGAAATCACTTCTTTACTCTTCTATTTCTTAACTTACCGGTTTAAGATCCCAACTGGTACTTCTAAACTAGGAAGGTCCTCCTTAAGCAACTCTTGCTTACAAACAACCTTACCAACACCACTCAAGGTCTCATATGAGTCTACCCAACCGGGTATAAACTTCTCAAACTCACTACATCTCTTAAGGTGATAATTTAAAAAAGCAAACCTAACTCATGAACATCAAGGATACTCAATGACCTTACCGTCTAAGAACATTATCTCCCCCTTAGGAGTAAGCCTACACAAACTCTTTTAAACTTCACTTCTTTCAATTCTAAGGTCGGACCAAGTCATAACTAAACCTTCACACTCATCCCACAAGATGATTCTAAACCAAAATGAATTACACTTCTACCCTTCTTAGAGAAGTCTACTCACTCAAACCCATCAAGACATTTCTAAAATACCTTATTCCTCAAATCTTTCAGCATACCTCAAAACTCATCATGACTAAGTCGGGTTCTACCATCAACTAATCATAAACATAAAGCAATCTATTCATACTAAAGTCAACATCACAATCTATCATTTCAAATCTATCAAGCCACATAGCCATAATTGGCATCACTACTAACCTTTTTCTCCCTAGATCCTTGTAGAATAAACCCTTCAAGTGGTCATACCCTAAAGACCATCGAATAATGAATAAATGAGAGACCTTATAGAGTTAAACTCTATGGAACGACTTGAAGAATGAAGAAATGATATTTTTTTAACATCCAATAGCCTCCTATTCATAAATGTGGCGCGCTTCACACTATGAACAAGAATCTAATAGATGTGGTTTGAGACATCCTAAAACCATTCCCAAAACCTTGTGCTTTGATACCATATTTGTCAAGACCCAAGGGTACCCCCTAGATGCGACACGGCATACAAGACTCTGAAAAGTCTAATATAAGCCTCATAGCATTCTTGAACATAAGAGCATAGGAAAATAGTGCGGAATTAAAACATTTCTTTTACAATCGAAGTCATTTTTCATAAAAAGCAATCGGAAGTCTTTCTATACTTTGTCTCAAACCATCTACAATACATTTGAATAAATTTGGGACTAAGCCCATACAAAAGCTCTAAACATAAATAAAATACATAAAGGGAAATAGGGGTTCGTCCTCGAAACTATGAGGACTAACCAAATCTTCATCTCCTTGCTCCTTAGAAACCTATCCTTCAAGTATAGAACACCAAATCTCCAAACCCTACACTTTGGTAAAAATGAAGAAATATGGGTTAGCACATTGTATGTACTAAGTATGATAGCCATGCAAAAACCATGCTTAAACGGGACATTTTCTTTGAAAATCATGCCTTATGCCAATTTGAGAAAACTTCATGAACATAAGTATAAGAGGCATAATATACAAATATAAACAACATACAAGTCATCTCATAACATTTGAACATAATCAACATATAATTCATTTCATCACATTAGAACATAATCAACATATAAGTCATTTCATCATATTAGAACATAATCAACATATAATCCATTTCATCACATTAAGCTTTCACGTTAAGTAACCCCAAGCCCTACTTTGTGCAATGTATGAATAGCATCCCATACTACTACTCACACTAAGTACTCCTTTGAAGCACTATAGTCAAGGCA
>JAJOOS010016837.1:0-13183 GCA_029582725.1 Solanum chiquidenum
TTAAATGTGTGGATGTAAATAAGTTTTTATTCCGCACTATTTTCATTATTGAATGCAATGAATGACTATGTGGCTTGTATAAGACCCCTTCAGGGTCGAATACGCCATGTTACGACTAGGGGGTACTCTCGGGTCGTGACAGTCTAGAGGGGTAGCGAAAAGACTAAAATACCCCTCCTTAAAATGGATGAATTTTCTTAACTAGACAGGTTGCACTCAAACGAGCATATCTCCTACATCCAAATTCAGAATTTAGCAAATTCAGTGGTGTTGGAAAGAGGACTCAACAACCTTCGATTGGATATATAATGGGCTACCTAACTCATCCTATGCTGAAAGTTATGATCGTTTGAAGTTGACCAATCATAATTTAGCTCTTTCTAATTTAGTTCTTTCTAAATTTAGCTCTTTCTAAGACCGAGGTGTTACAATATCTCCCCCTTGGGAACATTCTTCCTCGAATGAGATCATTCTAAATAGAACTGAGGGTGGAAACATCTAACACCCAACTCAAACACCCCACATGCAATTCACATAACTTATCATATCAACTTAAAGAGTACCAAGAAAAGAGTTAGTACCTTAGTTTGGGATTTCTCCGGAAGCAAATATATGTGGGTGTCTCTTCTTCATATCCGCTTCAGCCTCCCAAGAAGCTTCCTCAGCAAATTGATTCCTCCAAAAGACCTTGATTGATGCTACCTCCTTGGTTCTCAACTTGCAAACCTGGCGATCCAGAATCTGAATGGTTATCTCTTCATAAGATAGGTTGTCATTGATACCAATATTCTTAGTAGGTATAATAAGTGAAGGATCATCCATACACTTCTTCAACATAGAAATGTGGAATACCGGATGGACTACTGCTAACTCTGACGGTAGCTCCAACTCATAAGCTACATTATTAATTCTCTTGGATATCCTGTAAGGACCAATATACCAGGGACCGAGTTTACCCTTCTTGCCAAATCTCATAACACCCTTCATGGGTGAAACCTTCAAGTAAACCCAATCATCCACCTCAAACCATCCTATAGGAGATCTACATATTCACCCATAAAGAGCCTCATAAAGAGCCATCTGGATACTAGAGTGATAGTTATTGTTGTAAGCAAACTCTATGAGAGGTAAGTGATCATTACAATTACCCTAGAAATCAATCATACAAAACCTCAACATATCCTCTAAAGTCTGAATCGTGTGCTCTACTTGACCATCAGTCTGAGGATGGAAAGTAGTACTCAAGTTTACTTTCGAACCAAAACCTTTATGGAAAGACTTCCAAAATTGTGCAATGAATTGAGCACCTCTATCTGAAATGATGGACATAGTAACTCCATGAAGTCACACTATCTCTTGAATATACAATTTGGCATAATCTTCTACCAAAAAGGTAGTCTTTATTGGTAAGAAATGGGCTGATTTAGTCATCCGATCTACAATAACCCAAAATCAAATCATGTTGCCTGCGAGAACGCGGCAAACCAGTAGTAAAATCCATATTAATAATTTCCCACTTCCATTCCATAAAATCTATGTTCTGATCCATTCAACTGGGCTTTTGGTGTTCTACCTTGACTTGTTGGCAATTCGGGCACTTCGCGACGAACTCTGAATTACACCTCTTCATACTACTCCACCAATAGACTTTTCTCAAGTCACGGTGCATCTTTGTGGAACCATGATGGATAAAGTATTTGAAGCTATGAGTTTCTTCCATAATCCTCTCTTGGAGTTCATCCACCTTTGGTACACACAATCTACCTTGATACCTCAATACACCATCTCCCCCTTGTTCAAAAGTGATCACTTTCTGCTTATGAAAATTTGCCTTCAATTAAAAAAAAAAAAAAAAAGGGTCTTAGCCTTGTTTCTTCTTCACTTCAGACACTAGTGATGATTCAACCCCATTCATCACCACAACTCCACATTTGCTGGAATCCAACAGACGAACTCCCAATCGGGAAAGTCTATGGACGTCCTTAGCTAGCACTTTCTTGCCTTCCTCAACATGGGCAGTACTACCCATAGACAACATGTTCAATGCATCAGCAACAACATTAGCCTTACCTAGGTGATGGAGGATACTCATGTCGTAATCATTGAGTAACTCTAACCACATCCTCTATAAGAGATTAAACTCTTTCTGACTGAAAACATACTGAAGATTCTTATGATCGGTGAACACATCTACATGAACATCGTAAAGAGAGTGATGTCATATTTTCAAAGCGAACACTACAGCAGCCAACTCTAGATCATGAGTTGGGTAATTCTTCTCATTAATCTTAAGTTGTCTAGAGGCATAGGCTATAACATTACCATTTTGCATCAATACACAACCTAGTCCAACCCTAGACGCATCACAATACACAATAAATCTAAAAATATTTACAGTTGGAAATACTTAGTTCCCTTATACTCATTTTTTTTAAAAAACTCAACTATCATCATTCTCATACTCATTTACTCAAGTTTTAGAAGATTGTAAAAGACTTCTCAAAATGACTCAAAAAGATTTCTCAAACTCAACTCTTAACTCTACCTTGAATTTGAAATGTGAATTCAAGAGTTATGATTTGGATATGTAGGATCTCTCAATGATTTATGGAGGCTTGGATAGTTGATCATAAGAAACGAGCGAAGACTCAAATTGGAGAGCAATGGCGCGACGCGATGAAGGATTTCATTTTTGGTTGTGAAATAAATTTGGAGGTAGTGGACTCGGTAACCTCTCAGCGACATGGAGAGGGGGTACTTATCTAAGGACTAAATTTTTAAAGCGCCTCCGCGACGCGGACCTGGGCGCATATTTTTGCCCGATCTTTTCTTTCTCTCCCAACTCGATTCAATTAACACCCCAAGCAATTTCATGGTCCAATTTCACGAAAAATTATAAACCCAGAACATTTTCAATGAAACCCACACAAAACTCAATCAAGAGACTCAACTATTTCGCAAAACCTTCACCTCAAGGATTCAAAGACATCCATTGTTAACTAAAACTCAAGAACTTCTCAAGAACGAAATAAATCACTTCAAGAATGAATTCATGGTTAAAAGTTTACATGATTTGCGCGAGGGTGAACAAACCCAACACTAGGAAAGCTACATACCTCGAAAGAACTAAGTTCTTGGCGAAAACCCTCAAAGCTTGAAAGAATCATGAATGTTCTTCTTTTTCTCCTCTTGAACTCCTCTCTAAAAAAAACCTAGGCTCTTTTGGAATGAATAAAAATTATTCCAATCAGCTGAGACCCCTAAAATGATGAAGAAAACATGTATGCCTAGTGGGGTAAGGAAAAGATCGAAATACCCCTCCTTAAAACTGATGAATTTCCTTAACCAGACAGACTGCACTTAAATGGGAATATCTTCTTTATCCGAACTCAAAATTTAGCAAATTTGATGGAGTTGGAAAGAGGACTCAACAACCTTCAATTTGAATCTCATGTGCCACCTAACTCATCATATGCTGAAAGTTATGGTCATTTGAAATTGACCCAAAACTCACAATTGAAATGTAACTTGTACCAATATCAATTTAGCTCTTTCTAATTTAGATCTTTCTAAATTAGTTCTTTCTAAGACGAGGTGTTACACAATACTAATTAAACTCGCATGTAATGGATTTGCAGATCTGTGGGTTATTTTGTTGTTTATATAAAGTATCAGATACATGTGAAAAAACTTTTTTGATTTTTGAATTTATGTAAAGATATATATGCAAATGATACATTAATGAAAACAAAAATAATACACTTGTGGTTTTATACATGTAAATTACTGGATACAACTTCATACAATTAGAGTCAATGTGTTGTGAATTTATATCTTTTAAATGTATCAGCATGTGAATTTCTTTATTTTTTAATGTATCATCAACGAAGAGAATAAATTTTTAATGTATCTATTATCCAATTTAGCATGTGTGTTTAATTTTTTATTTTTTATTTTTTTGTAATGATACATGAAATAGTAGCTTTTATAATGTATCTATTAAAATTGCAGCTATGTATTAGTGTGTTTATCGGATGATTGTTCGTGGAAATGGAAGACCTTTGTTAGGAAAAAAATGTTACAGATATACATCCTTATTGCTCTCATTACTACAAACCAGATGTATTTGCAAACAAATATGAAGTTCCAATGGATTCAATGTTGGAAAAGGATGATTGGTCAGTTCCGGAATTTATTTTGGAAGAAGTTTTCTTACCACCTAGACACAAAAGGATGCTTGGACGACCAAGGAAAAGAAGAAGAAAAAATCCAGATGAAAAGCTAAGAACAAACACAAATTGTTGTGGACGTTGTGGACAAGAATGTCACAATCGAAGAACTTATACTTTCTTTTCGAAAGATAGTTGGTAAAATCTTTTTTTTTGGATTACTGTTATATTTCAGATACATTAATTTAAGATTAAAGATCAATTTGGTTTTTAGATTTTCCACTTTTATATTGATATACACTATAATTTACTATAAAATGATGAATTTCTGATACAATAAATTGACATGTTAATATTTTCAACCTTGTGTACATTTTTTATTGATATTAATTTGTTCACAGTGAAAAAATATATAAAAATTTGTGAATGTGGTACCACAATTATGTTTCAGATGCACTATTTATCTAATGTATCATTTTGTAATTGATAATAATGTTTCTAATGCAATATGATTGTGAAAAAGGTTGTGTGTATACTGTAATAAAATGTAGCTATGAATGTATCACAATAAATAACAATTAAGTTTTCAAGTAGATACATTGAATTTGTTAAGTGTCTAATGTATCAGCAACTAATTACAATTACTGTGAAAAATGAGTTTAGAGTGTGTATGCATGAATGAATCAAAAATGAATATTTTGAGACTTTTGTAATCAAGTTATATAAGACACAAGTATAAAAAAAATAGATGCTGGAAATAACAACTGAATATATTGAAAATTAAAGTCAAATAAACAAGTTTTTAGAGAAACACTCTAACACTTGATTAGAAGTATCTTAAAACAATAAAAAAAAACACGCTAAAACTAGAGTTAATGTATCTTCAAACTCATAACACTCTAAAATCAGTCTATTCAACATTAATCGGATCTTCTTGAACTGGTGTTGTGACATGAGTCTTAAGAATAGGTGAATCATCATTGTCATTAATGTATCTTGCCTTAGTCTTTTCAGTGTCGTATTTCCATAATAGAGTTGCATATCATTTACGGAAGTAACATATCTGAAATCATTGGATGGAATATGAATTTCATCACTAAGGAAATCAGCAAACGCAGCTACAAACAATCTGCAGTCCCTTCAAAATGCAGAATATAATGTATCTGATACATATTAAATAAGATAAGTTTTGACTGATACACCATTAAATATGATACTCATTAAACATGACACAAGATGTTTGTATCAGATACTTATTTAACTGGATATAATGTATCTGGTATATATTGAAGAAGACAATTTTTCACTGATACATAATTGAACATGATGCTCAATGAACATGACACATGATGGTTGTATCAAATATATAATGTATCTGAAACATGTTTAATAAGATAATTTTTTATCAGCATTTCCAAGAACAAAAAAAATACAAAATATTAGATGAACAGAAAGTTAGAGACGCTGAAAATGGTACCTAAATCGAAGTTGAAATCATTTTGAGAGGAAAGAGACTTTTTTTGCCCCAGTAAATCATATACCATACCACATGATAAAATAATGCATCGGCTTATTTCGATCCAACACACCATAGACCATATAAAACATAAAAAGTCGTAAATAGATGAAAAATACATACTTAAGGTAATGTAGGTCAGGAAATTGATGGTGCTTCCTTTCTTCCCCTTTTAGGTGGGAGGGGAGAGGGGGTTCAACATTGGCTTTTGAAGATGAAAGAACTTCCTTGTTCGCCTTTTCAATAATCTGATTCTTCATTGCTAATGGGCCATGCAAAAGTTTAGATCTGTTTTCAGCCCACTTATCATCATCAGAATAATATATTCGTCTAGTATTAGAAGAGTTTAGTTGAGTAATATCAATACTAAAAGAACGATCTTGATCCATATGTATCAAGAAATAAAGAAGAAGAAAAATAAAATTGAAGAAGACAATTATAGAGGAGACGCACCGTACCTATTGAGTAGTTTGAATTTGATTGACTGGGGAGAGAATCTTTTTGAAAATCAAATTCATATGAAAATTGTAACTGATAAGAATGTGGAGTGAAATTACGGAGAGATTAAAAGAGTGAAAGAAGGAGTGGATAAACGTGGGTTTGGGTGGGGATGTTTATGTATCGGGAAGATTGGAGAATTCGGGAGAAATAAGGGATTTATGTTATATTTTAAAAGGCAAGGAAATAATGAAAAATAAGGTAAGAAAATGTGTGTATATAGGTAATTTATCCATTTTTTGGGCATCGTCAAAATGGACATTTTCTAAAAATACAAATCAAAACGAACACTTCACTCATAAATAAGTGAACTATGCCTTACCACCATTAACTCCGTCTACATTCACTATAAAATAAAACACAAATATTTTAAGGATTCACCCATAATTAGCAAACTACAATTTTTCTTATTAGCTTTTCACGTGAAGGAATATCTTTTCTAAATTTTAAGTGTATTATCATGTCTATTAGATACATAAAATCGTGAGCTTCTTCAACATTAAAAATACAAAAAAAAATTGAGTGATTTTTTCATAAAATGAATTTTACTTTTTATTTGTTCACAATCAATAGTAAAAAAACTATTGAGGTTGACAGGAGCAATGACTCCTCTTATGACCAGTTTTTCTACGCAAACTATTTTCTTGTGTCATGCAATCTAGAGCAATGTCCATTTTATTTATACGATACCTAGTACTATTGGGTTCAAAATTTCTCAGATATGGAGTATTGCAATTAAATTGAATGGAGAAGGTGGTGAATATAACTCATCGCTCAATGAAAAAAATGTACCGTTATAAGTTTGCTTGTAATTCTTAGAACTGTGGTACTTACTGACATCGGTCTTTGACTCAATGTCACACTCACACACATATCACAAAATTTTATAGCATGCGAACATGAAAAATGATATTTTTTTCATTTTTCACAAGAATATTTTTGGCTTTCAACAGTAACTATGTGCACATTTCAACCCTTATCACCCTATGTAAATGTTAAAATCTAAATTATGTCACTGTTCACGAAACTTCTTGTTAAAGTTGACTTTCAAATGTACACAAAATTTATGATATGCGGAGGGTGGTTACAACCATTCATATGTTTGGACACATTATAAACTATACTAGTACATGACAAATTCAAGCTACTAAAATTTTAAAAACATATTACATAAAAACTAATCTTGAGAAAAAAAAAACATTAAAAATAATCAACTATAAAACATTTCCAAATCAAATAGAAAATCAAAAAGACCACATAAAAATGTCCAACAATTACTTTTTTTCTCTTCTTCATTCAATTTCCTTTTCAAAATATCATTCTCCTGCTGAGTTTCGTTAAGCATATCCTTCAAAAGATTTTGTTTTTCTTCTAATTCTTTTAGCAATGTCTTTATTAGAAGATCTCTATCTTCTACAAATTCCTTGATGTTAAATAGCATGTCAAATTTTATATTGCTTTCAGAAGTTGTTGTATCATTGTCGATTGTGGATCTCCTCACCCATGAAAGAATGATGTTAGTTTCAGTTATGGACATGTTTTCTACCCAACGAAAATACTCACATCCATCGTTTTCCTAAAATAACAAAACAAGAAAACAAGTTAATATCTAGATATTTTGAAGTGAACAACTTTGAATCGTTACCTTAATTAGCCCCCACGTGCCACATCCGCCGTGACAAACGACTGAGATTCCTTGTAATCCATGATGTTTTATTTTACTATATTCTTCACATTTACGTACATCTGATTCAATTGACTATACAGACCTTCTGGATTGTTGAAACATGACTATCAATTTTCAAAGATCAAAATATTATATTAGTAGAAGAAAATAAAGATGAATGAAAAAAAATATAAAGTGAATCAGAACATTTATTTATTATTGAAGAAACTTATGATTCTATGTATCAAGTAGACGTGATGATACGCCTAAATTTAAAATATATATCTCTTCACATGAAAAGCTAACAAGAAAATAAAATAAAAATTATAGTTTGCCTATTTATGGGCAAACCCCTTAAAATATTTATGTATTATTTTGCAGTGAAAGTAGACGGAATTAACGGTGGTAAGAGACAGTTCACCCATTTTCGGGTTAAGTGTATGCATGTTTTGATATGTGTTTCTAGGGAGGGTTCCTTTTGGTATGTGGTGTCCAAAAAATATCCGTTTTGAAGCCGGACTCTCAAGATAAACAAGCCTTTTAGATTCAAAATTTTCTAATAACGACTCCCAAGAATAATTATGAAAGACAAACCATCACAAGTTTATTGGGCAGGTACTCAATAGAGTCATCATGTGTATGAAAACAGATGATGGATAATTATTTTAGGACGAAATGATCTAATGGACCCTCATACTTGTACGCGTTTGTATTATGAATTATTCTACTTAACTATTTATCAACTGAACCCTTAGACTCAATCCAAATAAGATTTTTAAATCCCTCTTATCATGTGTGTAGTTTACTCTCCCTTAAATTGATGACATGTCAAATGCATATCACCTATATCAGTGACATGTCAAATCCATATCACCTATATCAATGACATGTCATAATTATCTTTATTAACTATTTTTAAAATTTATTAACCAAAATTATTTAATAAAAAGTAAAACAACAAAATTTAAATTTATTCCTTAAAATAAAATTTTGAAACTCCTACATCTTCTCCCCCATTCCCACCTTAACACAGACAAAATCTACCAGAGAAACTCTTGCCGGCGAGACTGCCTATACCTTTTCCTCACCCGTCCTTCATCTCCACCGTACACCCTCGCTATTTTTCTTTCCTCCTCCTTCAACCATCACAAAACTACCAACCTAAGCAGCAGTCGCCGCCGCACCACCAGATTTGGCCTAAATCCCTTCGTTGTCGTAACTAGATCCTCCAACCCTCACCGTCTCTCTCACTCTACTGTGAACCAGTTTTCTCCGACGAGCACCATCACCATCAACCTCTCCCTCTAGCGTCGAATCAATGGACTCAAGGAGGTTTCAATGCCAAGATCTCTTAAAGATGATGACAAGAGTATGGAAAGAAAAAAAAAAGGGTCGGGCATAGAGATGGCTGCAATGGTGGAGTGGGTGAAGAAGATGGAGACTTTTTAATTAATTTTTTAATTTTTGTATTATTTTATTCTTTTACTAATATTTTTAAAACTGAAATATAGTACTCACTCGCCTTAAGGAGCGTGAAGTCACACACTTTCGCCAATTCAGTCATCTTAAAGACACATAAGTATGATCAATGATCAGAGGGGTTTGATAAATTATCTTTTCTTGAGTTTAAGGGTCCAGATGACAAATGGGTAAGTAAAAGGGTTCAGAATACAAACTGATACAAATACAAGGGTCCACCAGACCATTTCGCCTTATTTTAGCCTTTTCATGTTTTTAATGGATTTCTTCGAAAGCATATTTTTTTACCACCATATGTCTCTCTCATTGCTTTGGTCCCCTGGTAAAAGGTTCATTAATCTAACAAGTATAACTTCAAATCTCTGTATTAAATTTGCGTGCCAATATGATTACTTTCTAGTTCCTTCCAATGCCAAAATTCAACATGTTTTGCATTCTCTATTATTGCACTTGAAGAGCTAGCATTAGTTCGTTCTTTCTTGAGAAAAATATCGCTAAAGAGAAATACTTTATGCAATTAAGGGTGTGTTTGGTATGAAGGAAAACATTTTTCGAAAAATGTTTTCCAATTATCTCATGTTTGGTTGGGTAAAATGTTTTGGAAAATATTTTTCAAATCAAATTATTTTTCTCAAATTCAAGGAAAATGACTTTCCTTCAAAAAGTAAGAAAAACATTTTGCCAAAACTTTCCTCTAACCTCAATACAATTTTTTTATTGAAAAAATCAATTTTTTCTGTTTAAAAAAAATTTAAAGCTTTTTTTAAAATATATTTTTCAACTTCAACTTTTTTTATTTTTTTACTCCACCATTACCCCGATCCCCCCCTCCTGCCAGCCCCCTACCATCCCACCTCAAAAAAAATTTAAAGTTTGTTTTTTAAAAATTATTTTCAATTTCAAAAAAATTATATTCACCCTACCCCACCCCTACACTCAACCCCCCTACCAGCCCCCCACCTCCCTCCCCACCCCACACCCCGGCCAGCACCAGTGTCATCCCCCTTCCCAAAAAATAAAATAAAATTAATGTTTGTTTTTAAAAAATATTTCCAATTTTAAATTTTTATTTTTTCACCCACCCTACCCGCGACCTTCCCCCATCAGCCCCCCACCTCCCACCCCGCAAAAAAAAACTAAGTTTGTTTTAAAAAATATTTTTAATTTTAATTTTTTATTTTTTTTACCCCATCTCACCCCTACCCCCCATCCTACCCAGCGACCCCCCATCAACCCCCACCCCCTAAAAAAATAAAATTAAGTTTGTTTTTAAAAAATATTTTTAGTTTTAAATTTTTATTTTTTTTACCCCATCTCACCCCTACCCCCCACCCTACCCGCGACCCCCCTGGACTCCAGCCCCACCACCCCACCCTCCCAAAAAAAAATTAAGTTTAACTTTAAAAATTATTTTCAATTTCAATTTCAAAATTAATTTCTACTCTCTAGTAAAAATAAAAGATATTTTCTCAAAAATATTCATAAATGAAACACTAAAAAATCTTTTCTGGAAAATATTTTCTAGTTATTCCTCTCCGTTCGTATCTCTTTTTCCAATTTCGATCTCGATTAGTTCACAAGATTGAATGGCCAATTCTCCTCCGAACCCTCGATTCATTCCATGGCGCGAAATCCATCACCAACCAAACATGAGAAAATAAGTCAAAAATCTACTTATTTTCCAAGAAAACATTTTCCATGGAAAATATTTTCCTTCATACCAAACACACCGTAATTATATATTTCTAAGGTCTAGTAATACAATTTTTTATTAGTTCTTTAGAGACGAATCGTTAAAAAGAAAAAAAATTGTGATAAAACGAAGTTGTAATTTAGACAGTACCAACAATTTTCATCTTTTAAATGAAAAGTAAAAGCTGAAGACTAAAAATTGAATATTATTGCATTGTCTAGCTTACTTACTGTATTGTTAATCACCACTTCTTCAAAATCTTCAACGTTCCATAGTCTGCTTTGTTCTCCCATATCAAAGATGGTTTTTGCTATTATTGTTTTATCAACTCCACCTGCAATCCGAACATCATTGATCTCTATATGACGTAGGGATTTTAGTTTCTTTAAATGAGCTTTTATTCCCACGTTATCTTGCAAAGAAGATAAAGAATAAGAATTCTTGCATAATTTGGAAGAGATGTGATCGACAATGTGCTGAATTTTTTCTGATTCAATCCTACATGAATAAGAAGATTGATTGTGGAAAATGTGAAAAAAAGTCAAGTATTAGCTAGTAAGTATTGCATATGTTTATCAAATAGGAAACATTATAGTTCAAGGTAATAGCAACTTTCTATAGCATGAAGTATGAACGTTGAAAAACTTGAATAGCTTAGAAGGATTTTTGTGTATTCTCTCTAACTAAATTAACTCATTTTGGAGGTATAGATCTTGTTCTATAGAACATGCAGAAGCATCCAAATTTAAATGGAATTTATTGCCTTTCCTTTTTCACTAAAAGCAATTACATATTTTTAACTCACCCGTCACTAATATCATATCCCTTTAAGTCCGCGGCAGCAGTTAGGGCGTTTCTCCATCCTTGCACCTTGTGCATCCCCTCATCAGCCTCATCCTTATAACTCGATTCGTGTTTGGCAAATGCTTCTGCAAAGCTCTCACTTTGATATCGAACATGTGATGGATCCACATCATAGAAGACCGGTATGACTGTTTGTCCATTTTCTTCCTCCTTGCATTTCATGATCTTTACTAGTTCATTCAAGCACCACCTTGATGTAGCATAATTCTTTGAAAAAATGATTATGGCAACTTGAGACTCTTTTATAGCTTTCACGAGTTCTTCTGAAATGGAGTCGCCATTCTCTAGCCTTTTATTATCTAGAAAGGTAAATATTCCCCTGTTGTTCAAACCTTCGTACAAGTGACTTGTAAAGTTTTTTCGAGTATCTTTGCCTCTAAAACTTAGAAAGACATCGTATTTCCATCGAGGACAGTAATGTGAATTACTTAGAGAAGAAGAAGATGATGTCATAGATTCGATTAATTGTCTGAAAAGAAAAATAAACAGTATGAATGAGATCAATTCATGATATTTTGGACAAAGTTATATAAAGGAAAGAAGAAATTAAACAAGTACCACTTAAACATGAAAGCTTCTATGAATAAATTATTGTTGTTGGATGTAGTCAACTTATATGTGGTAACGTTATCATTGAATTATTTATTAACAGAAGTAATAGGTAGGAAATTCCTGTGAAGATTTTTAGAGCATGTTTGACATTGTTATTGTGAGGCTAAAAATAGAGCTGTCAATATGGGCTAGTCCATCCCATTCGGGCTAATCCATACAGGTTTTGATATTTTACGGGTCAGATCGGGCTAACCCATTTTTTGTGTGGGCCAGAAAACGATCGGCACAGCCCACAAGTGTGTGGGCTACAGGCTTGCCGGGTCAGCCCACTTTTTTAAAAATTATATTTTTTTTATAATTATTAAAATAAATTATAAATTATAATTTAAAAATATTATCATTAATATCGATAAAATAATATTACATGGTGTTAATGTTACTACTTGTTAATCAAATCCACAAATTAAATTATCTTTATAATATTTATTAAGGTTTTTTCAAATAAAAGTATAAATATCTAAATAGAAATATTAACCTAATTGTTTTGTCACATTAAAATACAAAAAATGTGACAATATTCCAACCATAAAAAAGTTAAAAGTAAACTCCTTAAAAAATCATGAAACTTATGGCGTATCTAACACATCATGAAATCTATGGCGTATCCAACACTTCATGATCATCTTCATCAAGCATATCTGAATCAGCTTGTGGCAAGGTTGTCTTAACATCTTCATTTTCATCTG
>JAJOOS010016839.1:0-11966 GCA_029582725.1 Solanum chiquidenum
TTCAAAGACTTAATTGATTTATATTATGATTAGATTGATGAATTACTACTGTTTTAATGATGAATTACCCAAGAATCCATGGATTTTCCTTTTCCCAAATTGGATCTCAAGTATGAGTATTGGTTGATACTAGTAGAATGTGATAGAGTTATTAATGTGGTAATTGTTCGAATTGATTGAATGTGGGTTGATTATAATGTAATTTCATGATTTTTGTATGAATATACATGTATTCTTGATTAACCTAAGATTCTAGGGTAAAATTGATATAGTCTAATGTTGTGCCATGAATGAGACAAATTGAGGGGCTAGATGTGATCTTCTAAGATTTTTGAATTTCTTTATGAATTGCCTTAGATTAGATGACCCAGATATGAATTGCTTATAAGTAAAGCTTGTAGATATGAATGAACTTGATTAGGGTTTATATGATGGGTCATGATTGAGTAGTATTGGGATTGACTTTATATGATACTAAATGACCTTAATTGATCAAGAATGAAGCATGTGGTTAGTGTATCTTGAGAATTAGGTTTACATGATGACCATGTGAGGTGATGCTTGAGAGTAAAGCTTGTAATATGAAAATGACTTCTAGGGCCTTAAGGGTAATAGCTAATATGAATGAGTTATGAATGATGAGGCTTTTAAGATGGAAGTTGTTATCCATGATGAATTGTAAATGGTAATATTGTGGAATGACTTTACCCACACGACCTATAATATGAGTACATGAGTTTGTGCTTGCAATGAATGAACTACTTGAATTACGATTATATTCATGTCTACTATAATGAAAGTTAGATGTGTTAATTTATATGGTCTATGATCCTTGAATGCAATATATGTGAATTATGCATGATTGTGATATCATGCACTTGCTTATGAACACTTTGAGAGGGAAGTGTCTATGATGATAATGTTGTGGTAGTGTCATTGCAAGGACAATTACACACACACACTCTCCATGCATGAACATGAACATGATGTATCTATGGTGTAAATTGAAAGTCTAGTTCTCATATGCACATTTACACATTACTATGCATGATATGTACATGACCATGATGATCCTATTGTGTTGATTGAAAGCCCATTCTCATGCAAACACATGATCATAATGTGAAAATTTTCCTCACATATTAATGATGATTCTAAGGTTGAAATTTCATTCTCACCTCCTTGAATCTATGAGCTATTTGATGAGTTGGGTTGAACGAAGGGTAAAATACTCTTTCAAACATGTAATTCCAATTCAAGACTAAATAAGTAAATTTTGTGAAATTAATCTTAGCACCGAGTGGATATGGAAAGTGAGGTAGAGGCCTTCCCGTCAATACAAGAGGCTGGGTTCTCTAAATTATTCTCATGAGATGGAAGTCCCTCCGCCAATACAATATGCCGGGTTTCTAGAGGCAATCTCCCTATCCCATAACTATGTGCCCACATAGGTCTTTAGCTAGTGGATCCACCTAAAAGCTAATACATTTAGTTCTACCTTAGGCAAGTAGGACACCTTTTTTTGGTGTGGGGTTACACGACACCGGATTCCATGTAGCTCACATGGTGTATGTCGGTTAAGGATATATTCCCACTAATGAACAAGAACATGAATTATGAATACGAACATGAGTTATGTAGTATGGTTCCTCAAGAGGTTCTACTTAGTGTGAGTGGGGGTATGGGAATTCATTCATACATGGCACAAGTAGACCTAGAGAGTGGTCATGGTGTGTGTCTCTCACTTATGATGATTTATGAATTTATGCATACTTTATATGGATTGTTGCTATGAGTGGATTTCCTTACTATAAGTTATTAAACATGAATGCTTCCTTTCCTATGAGTATTGACTATGAATGAGACCAAGGCATGATGAGCTTGAGCATGGTGACTTAAAGGGATACTTAGTATGAGTGGTATTATGGGATGCCATTAGTACATGGCACAAGTATAACTTAAAGTTACTTATGTGATGGTTCTATGGTGATGAGATGATTTTTTGTATTTGACTATGTGTGTACATTATGTCTTATGATGGTTAATGTTTGTTTTATGTCTATGATTGGAGACTATGCTTATGCTTATGGTGTTATCCTTTATGCTATGATGAACTATATGTGAGTTGTGTTATGAGTAGATTCTCCAACTATTTCAAAGATGATGTTCAAATTGGCATATAGCATGATTTCAACTAAAATATCCCTTTTATCATGTTTTAAAGGTTTTATGCATGGCTTCCATAATTAGTACATTTTTGTGCTAACCCGTATTTCTATGTTTTCAATAAGTGTAGGGTTTGGTACTTGAAGGTGATTTCCTATTGGTTCAAGCTTGGAATAAGTCATTCTCCTTGCTAGTTTGTGAGTCCTCAAGATTCGAGGATGAGTATATTTACTTAGTAGTTTCTTTTAGTATGTCATTTGAGAACTATTGTAAGGGTTGTGTCCCTATTCGTTATTCGATTGTATTAGATGGCTAAATGAGACAAATGTCTAGACTCCCATTCTCTTCTATGAAAGACTTCGATAGTAAAGAAAGTTTTAATTTCGCATCTTTCTATGACTTTTATGTTTATGATATGCTAAGGGCTTGTATGCGACCCCTTCGGGGTCAAGTACGTCGTGTTACGTCTAGGTGGTACCCCTAGGTCGTGACAAACTTGGTATCAGAGCATAAGATTTTAGGATGATTTTAGATTAATGTCTCATAAACCACATTTAGTAGAGTCTTTATCATAGTGTGAAGCGCGCCACATTTATGAATGAGAGGCTACAAGACGATAGGAAATTCCACTTCTTCATTACTCTTAAGTCGTGCGATAGAGTTTAACTTTATAGGGTCTTTCTTCTAATCCTTATCCGGTGGTCTACAAGATATGACTACTCAAGGAGCTTTCACCGGTGGATCTGAAGGAGACTATGTTGATCAAGGAGATCCTCATCAAGCTCATCAAGTTTTGGTTGACTTAATGTCTAACAAAAAGATTAGGTATGGTTTTAAATTGTTGACTCAAGTCAGGATAGAAGTCCGGAATTCTAAGGGTCAAAGATGGAGGAAGATCCTCTGGAGTTTATAGATAAGGTCACTATGGTGTTGAACTTTGTGGGAGTGACTCCGGTAGAGAAAGCGAAATTGGCTACTTATTGAAGGATGTTGCTCAAATGTGGTTTAGTCAATAGAAATGAGTGAGGCTGGTAGAAGCGGGTCCCATGGAATAGGAAAGATTTAAGAATAGGTTCCTTGATAGGTTTTTTCCTTTAGAGATGAGAGAGGCCAATATACTTGAGTTTATTAACCTTCTCCAAGTTAGGATCGGTGTTGAGGAGTATGCTCGGGTGTTCACTAGGTTGTCAAGATATTCTCCATCCATAGTGGCCGACCCTAGGATGAATATGAATAAGTTTGTGTCGGGTGTATCCGACTTGATAACAAAAGAATGTAGTATGGTTATTCTTAAGAATGATATGCATATTAATTGTCTTGTAATTCATGCTCAACGGTTTGAAAGGGAGAAACTTGAAGAGAGGTCTAGAGGAACAAAGAGGCATAGGCTTGATGATGATAATTTCACTTAAGAAAGGGTGAATGAACAAAGCTATCCAAGGAAGAGACAAAGGTTTCATGGACAAAGCTCTTCTAAGGTTCCCCCAAGGATTACCCAAAAGAGGGCATCTAACCCTAAGTCCCAAGACAAGGATGGTAGAATCATATTCCTTACTTGTGCTAGGTGTGGAAAAAGGCATGATGGTAAGTGTCTAGCCGACACGAAGGGTTGTTATGGTTGTGGTGATGAAGGTCACAAAATGAGAGATTGTCTGGTGCTTAAGGCTAGAGGAAGAGAGGGTAAACAAGTTCCTCTTAATGGTTCTGGTATGTGTTTTATGCTATATTAGATCACGGTATTACTTCTCCTTTGTGACTTGATATGCTAGACCTTGATGTTACCCTAAGTATGAATGAGCTTCATTGTTGTTTTATGATAATGATGGTAGAACCCTACTTGACCATTTTGAGTTTTGGGTAGGTTGGAATGTTTGATAAAAGGGGGGTTTGAGAAATGCCTATATATATAGACTCCTCTAAAAAGGGTAGAAGTGTAATTCATCATGGTCTAGAATCACCTTGTGTGATGTGTGTGAGGGAGTAATGATAACTTGGGCTGACCTTAGAGTTGAAAGAGATGATGTGCTTAGATAGTAAGGTCATTGAGTTTCCTTGATGTCCATGATTTAGATTGGTTTGGAATTCCCACCTTGAGAAGTACATTGAGTTTGGGAAGTTTAGTCCCGATTTTGTAAGCTCATGTGAAATCTTGAGTGGAGTTAGTAAGGTTCAGATGCATTGTTGTTTGACCTCTAGTGGTTTTAGAACCCGACAAGGTTACTATGAGTTTTGGCTATGTCTTTGAGGATTGGTTGAAATGAGTGGTAATTGAGGCTTTAGTAGGGGCCTTACTCCCAAGGGGGAGATAATATGATTAGATATCAAGATTTTAAGAGTCCCGATATCCTCATCTCTTTCTTCTACTCCTATTCTAGCTTGAGACAAAGAGCTCCTTGTGACTTGTTTCAATTTGGAGTCATGTGTGATTTATGTGTTTCCATGATCTCCTTATATTTTGCATGTTCTTGAGAGAATTCATGTTTAATAATAAAATGAGTTGTCATGATATATGTTCCTCATGATGTTGTGCATTTTAGTATGATAATGACATATTTGACTTCATGAGATGAGTTAATGAACATGCTTTGTATGTTTTTGATGAAATGGCATATTGGCTCCATAATGTTGTGTTGAGCTTGCTTTTAGTAGGAGAAGATTGATGAGTCCACGATTTGGACTCATTTAGAGCTATATTTTGATAGATTTAGTGCCCTCAAATGCATATTTTGTCTCAAAAACTGATAAAATACCTTGAGTTTCAGGTATTTAGACTTGGAGACAAAGGCATGGACACAATTGAGAAAAAAGGAACAAAGCCAGCTGAAAAAATGAAGAAATGATGATCTGAGAATCGCCGAACCTTTTCGGCGAGTCTCCAAATGGTCTTATCCTCACCTAAAGTTCCAGTGTGCTGAGCCCTAAAGGAAAGGATCAAATCAGCGGTGAAAAGGAGCAGTCGGCGCGTCGCCGAGTAGTTCCGCGAAGCAGTACTATGTCACTTAATGATCCAAAACACGACGATGCTGAAGGCTAACGCAAGACGTCGATGAACTATACCAAAAGGCGGATCGCCGAGTTGATCGGTGCTCCCGACTAACATCGCCGAGTGATCCTCCGCAACACACTTTCTGAAATCTATAAATACTAGTTGAAGTTTTTATTTTAGTATCAAGTTTTATTATTCAGAAACAGTTTTTACACTTGAGTTTTAGAGCTTGGTTTTTGGAGACAATTTTTCCCTTAGCTTGAAGGTTTTTATTTCCAAGAAATAGGAAGTGGGTATTGAAGAATCTTCTTTGTAGACTTGTTTAAAGGGGATTTGAAGCATACCCAGGTGATGTTACTTCAATTTGGTATCATTTTCTTCTATTTTTCCATGTCTACCTAACACCCCAATTCTTGGGGTGTGATTTTGTGAATATGGGTTAAATTAATTATGGGTCTTGCTTACTGATAGTTTAATCGTTGTTTAAATGTGATTTCATTTAGTAGTTGTGGATGAACTTAATGAGATTGTAGTTGCAAATACGATTTCATATTAGTGTTTTCGGCTTGCTCGAGAGAGAGGTTGTAAAATTGAGACTACTAAATTGATGGCCGGTGGGATTGGGTTGACATAAAGTTCAACTCGAGAGAGTGAACCCTAGTCCTTCTCCCACACACTCATCTTGATAGATTGAGTGGGCTAAGCCGGAGGCAGTTCTTCATGCGGCAAGTGAGTGTTCGAGAGAAACCCATTTGATTCGAGGTAAGTTGTTCGAGAGAAAGCTTACCCCCACTAAAGTCTAGCCTAGTCACAATTATTCAACGAATTCACTGTTAGAAGCATGTACCCAATAGTCTAGTTTATCCCGTATTCCTATCACATCCCAAGAATCCCGTCTCCTTGATTAGTAATTTTTATAGTTTCGTTGTTTTTGCTCACTTGTTACAAACCCCCATTGTTATTTGACGCTTGCATCACCCCTTAGATTTAGTATGTTTACATTCGATAATGTTTATAACTATGGTTGATTAGAACTAAACTCTTACTTTGCTACTTGATTCTCAACTGTTGAACTGCTCCCTTGGGACTCGACCCCAACCCTTGGTTGGGTTATATTACTATTTACGACCGTTGGACACTCGTACTGGAGGTAGTGTCTTGATAAGCGTGATCATAAAAAGGACTTATCAAAATGGTGAGTGGTGTTAGTTGAGAATTGTTTGGTTAAGTTGAATTTTGTTCTTTTCAATCATAGTTGAATCTACTTACTTTTAGTTTTAGTTTTTGTGTTGTTTTCTTTTTGCAGAGGTGATGAAATAAGTGTCAACGGAAGCAATGCAATGGCCAATCCCAAAAATATAGCTTTAATGAGGACTTGCATTGTGCCACGACGTTAATTAAGGCGATGCTTGGGAAGCAACCCAAGTTTAATTTTTCTTTGTTTTTAAGTTTGAAATAATGGTGTGTTGAATGTGCAGGACAAAGTGTGGAAAGTGTTTGAAAAGTGCAGATTGGCGTGCTAAAGGTCCAGTCAGCGTATCGCCGAAGAGGTCGGCGACCTCGACCTAGACCTCCGTTGGACTCAAGATAATCTCAAAGTGGAGTCCGTAAAACTCGGCGAGCCCAGGAAATTATTGGCGAACTGCCGACCAGGTCGACGATCACGATCTAGTCCGCCGTTTGGACCCCCAGATTTCTTAGAGGTCCTGTAAAACTCGGTGAGGTAAGTGACCGCTCGACGCGTCACCGAGTGGGTCGGCGAGAATGACTAATGTCGCCGAATGGGTGAGAACTGGATGGTTTTTAAAAGGCCAAAGGTTTAAACTTTCAAACTCTTCACTTTCCCTCACTTTTGAACTTCACAAGCTCACACCTGCACTTTAGTTTCTATATTTTTGCATTTCTATAGTATTTTAGTTGTTGATTTGTGCTCGGATTTGGATTACTTTGCCGCCTAGCATTTCAATCTTATCTTAAGCCCACCTTTGTGCATGTTTATATTTTGGGTTGTGAACTATTATTGTGTTAATATATTGCATTTTGTGAATGTTAGAGCTTGTGGCTCCGTGTTTTACATTACAAAATAATTTTGACCCTTTCGGGAAAAAATTGCCACCTCTTGTGTGTTGAATGTGACTGTTCTTTTGCAAAATTTGAGTCCCGATTCCAATCAATACCGATGACTTAAATAGTGCTCGCAATCGAACGAACTTGAATGTGCGGCTACGATGAGGCCAAATGAAGTTGCATAGACAATATGTGAACTCTTTGCATCTCGTTGTGACTAGCCAAGTATCGAATTGAGTCTCATGCGATGAACATTGCACACTAGCAAAAGTGTGGAGTCTTGTTTGTCATTGGTGTCAATGCCTTGTGTGATGAGCTTACTGTGAACCATGCATGATGACACCTAGAATTTGCCCCGTTGGTCCGATCAACTAAGTAATGTGAACTCTTGATATGACCTTAGGCAATTTTAAAGAGTGTGAGCCAATTTGACATATACCTCTTTTGTGGCCTACCTTATGAGTATGTGAACTTCTTTTGAACCCTTTCGAGCCTTAACCTTTTCTTGGAAGAAACTTGATGAAAAATGTGACCTTTCTTTACCCATTACTCAAAATCCTCATGACTCTTGTTTAGTTTGAATAGCCAACTTAGGCCAAAAGCCTAAGTTGGGGGTGTGGTGAAAAGAGAAGGCAAATCAAGATGTGGTCCCCTTTTGACCTATGATGTTGAGAAAAATGGAACCCCTCCATACAAAAAAAAAAAAAAAAAAGAAGAAGAAAAAGAACAAAAAGAGGTTATAAAATAAAGTTGAGAAAGTGAAAAGAAAAGGGGGGTCTCCTACATTCAATGGGAAGTGAATAATGGGGTGGCTTATGAGCACGAATGATTATGATGAAGAAAAGGAAAGAATGTGTTGTTCATACTAAGCTTCATGAGGATTATTAGCCACTGAGCCTAAATGACCATACATGTGCACTCATCCCCATTACAAGCCTAGAAAAGATCTTTGTGATCTTGAGTAAGCTGAAATGATTGATGATTGGAAAATACGGGCAAACCTATGGGTGAAGTAATACATTGTGTTCATCTTTGTGAGTGTAAGCGTTGCATTTGATTCCGAAGCTTTATATTGTGAAACATTTTCTGTGAATATGAAATCATCTTTTATTTGAGGGCATTTGAATATCTTTGACGAGTTTATGCTTGCATTTGAAGCAAGTATTGTGAGCTTGAAATTCTTCGATCTTAGTGAGTCACAACTTGAATCTTTGAGTGCACAATTGATCTTGGCATAAGTAAATTGAGTCTTATTGTGTGCATTCATGATTGAGTTTTTTTGTAGCACTGTTCGAGACATCCTTTTTGAACTGCTGAACTTGAGTTTGCTCGAGGACAAGCAAATGTTTAAGTTGGGGGTGTTTATGAGTCCACGATTTGGACTCATTTAGGGCTATATTTTGATAGGTTTAGTGTCCTCAAATGCATATTTTGTCTAAAAAACTGAAAAAATACCTTGAGTTTCAGGTATTTAGACTTGGAGACAAAGGCATGGACACAATAGCAAAAAGGAACAAAGGCAGTTGAAAGAACGAAGAAATGAAGATCTGAGAATCGCCGAACCCGTTCGGCGAGTCGCCAAATGGTTTTATCCTCGCTTAAAGTTCCACTGTGCTGAGCCCTGAAGGAATGGATCAAATCGGCGGTGAAAAGGAGCAATCGGCACGTTGCCGAGTAATTCCGCAAAGCAGTACTATGTCGCCTAATGATCCAAAACACGACGATGCTGAAGGCTAACGCAAGACGTCGATGAACTATACCAAAAGGCGGATCGCCGAGTTGATCGGCGATCCCGACTAACTTCGCTGAGTGATCCTCCGCAGCAAACTTTCTGAAAACTATACATACTAGTTGAAGTTTTTATTTTAGTATCAAGTTTTATTATTCAGAAACAGTTTTTACACTTGAGTTTTAGAGCTTTGTTTTTGGAGACAATTTTTCCCTTAGCTTGAAGGTTTTGAAGGATTTCATTTCCAATAAATTGGAAGTGGGTATTGAAGAATCTTCTTTGTAGACTTGTTTAAAGGGGATTTGAAGCATACCCAGTTGATGTTACTTCAATTGGTATCATTTTCTTCTCTTTTTCCATATCTAGCTAAAACCCTAATTCTTGGGGTGTGATTTTGTGAATATGGGTTAAATTAATTATTGGGTCTTGCTTGCTGATAGTTTAATCGTTGTTTAAATGTGATTTCGTTTAGTAGTTTTGGATGAACTTAATGGGATTGTAGTTGCAAATATAATTTCATATTATTGTTTTCGGCTTGCTAGAGAGAGAGGTCGTAAAACTAAGACTACTAAATTTATGGCCGGTGGGATTGGGTCAACATGAGGTTCAGCTCGAGAAAGTGAACCTTAGTCCTTCTCCCACACACTCAGCTCGAGAGACTGAGTGATCTAAGGCAAAGGTTGTTCTTCATGCGGCAAGTAGGTGTTCGAGAGAAACCCATTTGATTCGGGGTAAGTTGTTCGAGAGAAAGCTTACCCCCACTAAAGTCTAGCCTAGTCACAATTATTCAACGAATTCACTGTTCGAAGCATGTACCCAATAGTCTAGTTTATCATGTATTCCTATCACATCCCAAGAATCTCGTCTCCTTGATTAGTACTTTTTATAGTTTCACTGTTTTTGCTCACTTGTTACAAACCCCCATTGTTATTTGACGCTTGTGTCACCCCTTAGATTTAGTATGTTTACATTCGATAATGTTTATAACTATGGTTGATTAGAACTAAACTCTTACTTTGCTACTTGATTCTCAACTGTTGAACCGCTCCCTTGGGACTCGACCCCAACCCTTGGTTGGGTTATATTACTATTTACGACTGTTGGACACTCGTACTGGAGGTAGTGTCTTGATAAGTGTGATCGTAAAAAGGACTTATCAAAGATAGTTCCTCTTATTACTATGTGATAGATGATGTTTGGAAGAGTTCGTATAGGCTTACTCCCAAGGGGGAGATGGTGTGCCTAACTAGCAAGGTTATTGTGTGTTTGGTGTTGCCATGATTTCCTTCTATAATGCATAATCATGAAAACTTGTGTTTTGAAAGAAAATGAGTTTTTGTGAATTGTTTTTCCTCATGTTGTAATGCATTGAGTATGACTGCCTGTTGTACATCATGAGAATAATATATGAGCATGCTTTGGTTAGGAGTTGAGAAATTCCTCCTTAAATAAAATGCTTTTTGCGAGTAAATTGCATATGAGCTCCATGAGAGTATGTTGAGCATGTTATGACTAGGAGATGATAGTTCCTCCTTGAACATGACTAGTTATGAAAATTTCATGCATAATGGGTTTGTAGATGTAGTTCCTACTTTCTTGTGTTGCATTGAGTATATTGAAATGAAGTTGATGTTTCCTCTTATGATTTGTGCATTATATTGACGTGTCATGCTTGATGGGCTACTAGTAGTGTGTCTATAATTCTGTAAGGTGTCTAATGTGTCATTCAAGGAAGAATGTTCTCAAGAGGGAGATAATGTAACACCTTAGAAATTAGTAGGATTAAGTAGAGCCTAAACGTGGGGGCGTCAAGGGTTAAGGGCAAGGGCCAAGGGTTTTGGGTGAAAGCAATGGCTAGGGGGCCAAGGCTGCCTAAAACTAGCCTAGCCACTACCTACCATGACCACGAGTCGTGGTGCCACCCGTGGTTGGTGAGGCACTGCACTCCCAAAAGTGCCAAGCCACGACTTCCCTTCACGAGCCACTTCACGGCTTATGGTCATAACCACAGAACATGGGAAGGCTCGTGGGGTTGCCTTAGCCTCATGGGAGGCATGAAAAGTTAGAGGAGCTACTGGTCAAGGGACCACGGGCCGTGGTGCCCTTGACGGATTGTATAGGGGCTCGTGAAGACCCCTTTGGAGTGTGGGAGGCAAGGCTTTGAAACCTAGATGTTGCCTCAAGACCATGACTTTCACTACGACTCGTGGTCTTGACCACGGATCGTGGGAAGTCTCGTGGTCATGCCTTCAACTTTAGAGGCCAAGACCCCCAAGCCATAGCCACTACCCAAGGACCATGGGCAGGACCACGACTCGTGAGGTCCTCTTGTGGTGCCTGGGAGTAGGCTGCCAAGGGAGGGTCATTTTAGTAATTTCTTTTTTAATTAATTAATTAATGGAGTCGATTTTAATGTTTTATTTCACATATATAAACTATTTTAAGTCATAAACCACCCATTTTACTTCATTTTGAAGAACCAAGGTCTTTCTTCTCAAATTTAGAGGGAAACTCCATTAAGGTATGGTGGTTTTTCATCTATGGGTAGTCTTCACCCATAGAGCCCTTCCAAAATTGGGTTTTCACTCTAAGCCATGGATTCCTTTTCAAAAACGATTCAAAGACTTAATTGATTTATATTATGATTAGATTGATGAATTACTACTGTTTTAATGATGAATTACCCAAGAATCCATGGATTTTCCTTTTCCCAAATTGGATCTCAAGTATGAGTATTGGTTGATACTAGTAGAATGTGATAGAGTTATTAATGTGGTAATTGTTCGAATTGATTGAATGTGGGTTGATTATAATGTAATTTCATGATTTTTGTATGAATATACATGTATTCTTGATTAACCTAAGATTCTAGGGTAAAATTGATATAGTCTAATGTTGTGCCATGAATGAGACAAATTGAGGGGCTAGATGTGATCTTCTAAGATTTTTGAATTTCTTTATGAATTGCCTTAGATTAGATGACCCAGATATGAATTGCTTATAAGTAAAGCTTGTAGA
>JAJOOS010016840.1:0-16185 GCA_029582725.1 Solanum chiquidenum
TTGAGAGAAACTTCTTTTATTCTTAGTTTTTTAGTTTGTAAGAATGTTTCTTTTAATATCCTAATTTAGATAATTCAAAATAAAATAAAATAAAATAGGCAAAAAATTAAATAGAATAATAAAAGACCTAGAATGACTCCAGTTCCCATTTTCCCCAATTTCTCCCCTCCGCCTCCCAAATTTGCCTCCGCCTTCAATCTCCAGCTTCACTCATTTTTTACTCAGCAATGTGTATCCCATTTTAGGTACTTAATTATGTTGTGTGGTCGGTGTAAATATGGAAAATTGGTGAGACGATTTCCTTAATGTAATTTTTTTGGATGAATCTGAACTTCGAAGTTCGATAGGAAGCAGCAAGACTCAAACCACTCATTTTCTTGGTAGATCTAAATTAATAATGGTGTGGACAACGTCGGCTATACAAGGTGAATAAATTACATAAAATTACCAGATAGATTTAGCATATTATTCATTAGTGATATTTTGGGCAAAAAACTCCTCGTATTTCTTGGTGTATATTTATTTTCTTTAAAGTGATAATGAGCAATCCAAAGGTGCATATACTACTTTATTTTCTTTTTGTTTCATCTACTTTACTATATGCGACCTTAATTTGTGTTTGTAATTGTTTTTCAACTTTACTTGTATTTGGATATCTGAGCCGAGGATTGTGATGAAATTTTTGTTATTTATATTTGGGGTAGGGCTTGGATTCTAAGGTATGCAGACTAATTTATTACATTGAAAGGTATATTGAAGGAGCTTCAGGATCTGTAGAAGTATCTTCTATTGTAGGCTAATTTGGAAATGAAAGAAGTCTCCCACATCCTGCAGTGTTGGTATGTCGCCTCTACATCCTATTTTTCCTTTCACTTCTCATTTTTTTATGGTTCCTGAGATTATTGTCTTAGTTTTTTTAGCTTATGACCAATATTGAGGCTCTTGTTGCTAAGTTTAGAACATGGAGCATAAGAACAAGTCTGATTTAGTAATTATATGTTTCTATACGAACAAAATTACATGACTTAAATGTTTGATTCTATAACATTACTATTTGTTTCATATACTCTTATTGTTTCTATAAATCCTAATTTCAAACTTCTTAATTTCTGATTTTTATTTTTTAGAAATAAGGGAAATGCTTTAGATTTTTTGAATATGTCTTGATTGTTAACCGCCTAAAATAGAACATATTGAGTCTTTTTAGTATAAATATTACATCTCTATCATATAAACGAAAAACTTTAATGTATGACAACGTTTCATACTCATTGGGTAAGAAATGTTGTTTTACTATTTTGAATCCTTTCTTTTGCCGGCTGCAAGCCAAGATTCCTCATTGTGAAACATCTTTTATTCTACTGGTTAGTGCTCTGTCAAAGTAATTATAATTTAAACGTGATAGTTCTTAGTAGTTAAAAGTTACTACCTCAGTCTACATATGTTCAGATAGCTCGAATGCGTTAAGCATTTAATGGAAAGCATTCAAGTATGTTTCTAGACCTTATTTATGCTAGTTTTTTGTTTAATAGATGCAATATGAGAATTGATCTTTGTTTTTCTGATACGGATACTAATATTGTTGAGGCACTACAGAAAATTGCCTCTCTACCTTTGAGGTAGGGGTAAGGTTCAGACACACTTGTTTTAGCACATTGTTGAGCTCTATCCTGCCCGAATTCTTTGTGAAGCAATTTCTGATGATACCCTTAAATTAGTACGAGATTTTTCTACACTACTTCCATCATGTAGGAGCACGTTCATCTTATATACATACATAAGCCCAATTTCATATGTAATAATAACAAAATATCTTTTCAAAGATTGATCATCAAATTTAGTTTAATTGCTCATGGAGGATGCATTAAAGGGGACTGAAATTCTCATAATAAAGGTCCACAAAGTTGCATCTACAACACTGTGATCCCAACTAGTGTAAACTGTAGTTGCACGGAGGCTTCTTTTTTGATGCCGCATTCGTATCGGATTCTCCAAAAATACACTATTTTTGGCGAATTGGACACACACCCGTTGACATTGGTGAAGAGTCCGAACAACATAGGCGTAAACTTGTTTTTCTTGCATGGATCCTTCTGCAATTAATTTTATAAGAACTGCAAAAGTGTGTTCATAATAGTTAACTAGAGTGACAATTACAGTCAATCCCTGCCTAATTCTTGGAGGCTAGTAAGATATAACACTTAATTGTAGATTGCAATGAACATTTATCCCATTCTGGCACATATTTGTAATATATTTTGTTAATTAAGTGTTTATGTTTTAAAATATATACTTTATTTCTACATTTAATATGAGCAAAAAGTTATAACATATTTCAATTCTTGTAGACTACTACGTGTTATCTTGATGATCAGATTGATGGAAAATGGATCATGAAGGAACATTTGAAGCTCCATCTCCCAGAGTCTTGAACATGTTATATATGGCATATAACTCTATGAAGTGAGCAAGTGCACTTTGCCAATTTATTCATAGTTTTGAATTGTGTCTTTGATTTTGCTTCAACATTTTGTTCATATAAAATAAAGTTATAGAATTCGCATGCATCACATGAATTCTCATGCTAGAAATTTGTATTGTATGAAAATCTCTGGAATCTAAAAAAGGTGAGCTTAGGAGTTTACCATTAGAATGGAATGCCTTGTTGGAGAGAATGCTAGCTAAGGATTCGTCGATCTCTTCTCACGAAGCTTCATCAATCGTCGTTGAGCTAGGGCTCATTTTTATGCGGTTGTGTTGGGATGAAAATATGAGTAGGGGAATTGGGGTTTTGGGATTATTTTATTTAAAGAGAAACTCAGGTAAATATTGGTCGTAAATGAGATTAAATTATGTTGTAGCATATTCCAATACAAATCTAACCCAGATATAAAAAATGTAACCAAATAAAAATTGGATTGAATTAAAAATCAAGAAGAGTCAATAATTAATTAATAAAATAAGGTTTTTAATTATTAATTATTATTGTTATCATATTAAGTGAATTATAGAGATTTTTTCATAATTTAAAATAAGTGAGTATTTCAAAGTTTAAGAAAATTGTTGGAATTTTTTTTGTTATTTATCATTCATTTACTTTGGTTCTTAACTACTTCATATTTTTTAAGAGACTAATTTGAAATTAATCAAAAGGATAGTAGTTGAAAGTAGTCTTTAATTTACATCCTAAAATATTTTTCGTAATCGTTATGTTACGCCCCAATAATTCATTTGATATAAATTACACAGAGTAACATAGTAAGATATTTATTTGAAATAATAGACTAATTTTGGTGAATAAACTGTAAATGACTTGAATTTAACAAAATGAAATGCATACTTAACTAAACATTAGTTTTTGACATAAATTGTTTTCCAAACCAATAAATATACATAAAAATTATGATTAATTTATATAGACCAAACTAATACTCACAAACTATATAATATATATACATAATATATATATCAAGGTATATTCGCTCTAAATGATAAAATAATAAAATATCTTTAAAATTAATTATTTTTGTAGTGCACAAAAAATATCAATAAATAAGTACTTATTTATTCTCAGTATTATTAGATATATAAAATTACTCAAAATACTTATTTAAATGACTATAATCATCAATACTTTTCACTACATGATCATTGGTTTAAATAAGTTCTTTAAAGCATAAATTTAATTTACAAATTTAACAATAATATAAATACAAAATGTACATATACATCATTATAATAATTAACTAAAGTTTGAATTCACACACAAAATAATTAAAAAAAATATCAAAACAAAAGAATTAGGAACAACTTGAAAGTTGCCACAAAACATCTTGTTTTAGTGGCAACCTTGTCGCCACAATAATGTTTTTGTGGCGACTGCTTTTTAGTCGCACCAAATACTTTTTCAATCATATTTTTGTAGACACATATTGTGGCAGTCTAAGGAAAGTCGCCACTAAATGATTCGAAGGCTCTACCATATGATATGTTGATAATTTATGGGAGGAACGGCTTAGTATTGATTCTACTTTGAAGTTTGAACCAACTGGAGTGGTTGTTGTATTTGTTTGCTGTCAAAAAAAAGGAATTATGATAAATTTTGTTGGTACATAGCCACCGTACAATGAGATTTGGATGTGTTTTTGTTTCCAATTAGGTAGTTAAAGTTACGAGATTCATATTTATTGTATTGCATCTATTGCATAAGCTATAAGTTCCTCATTCTTTTGGTTATTTTAATGATTTGTTGAATGAAACTTTTGTCGTATTACAAGTTTATTTTGAATATGATTTTATACATTTTTAGTACATTTATAAGACAATGTCTCATCATTAACAGGGAGGATTTGGCATCAAGTGTGAGTTTTGTTATGAATTCTTTGATTTTTGTGTTCTCTGTTAATTAATTTTTATTCTCATCAAGTGATGCTAATGGACACTCATTTTCTTACTCATGAAATCTTATAGGTGATATTCTTGCACGTTAATCTATTTTTTCAATGGATAAGTTTTGGATTGGAATGCCAAGAAACACATCGGAGTATTTGCTTGGTCTGAATCAATTTCTAGATTTTGCATTTAATAATGGAGCTATAGGAGATAAAATTAAATGTCCATGTCCTAAATGTGGTTTTGGAAAGTGGTAAACTATAAATATAGTGTTTGACCATTTGAACAACAAGTCGTTCCCAAAGAATTATGTCACTTGGGTTATGCATGGAGAAATGAATGTGTTTCCTAATTCGAGAAACATAGAGACAACTCAGGCTACACCACCCATTGAAAATCCAATAGAATTGTTGGTTAATAAGGCATTCGGGGGCTTAAGGCATGAGGGTGTTGATGTAGGCCCATCACCAGTACTGGAAGAAGAAGAAACGTTACATGATACGCCTGCTTTAAATAAGAAAAATTTATTTGAGTTGCTTAAAGATGGAAGTCAAGAATTGTATGAAGGCTCCAAGTACTCAAAGTTGGAATTTTTGTTAAAGCTTTATCACATTAAGTGTTTGTCTGGATTAAGTGATAAGGGAATGACTATTATCCTAGATCTACTTAGGGATGCTTTTAAATTTGCAAAGATCCCTGATTCTTTTTATGAGGCCAAGAAAACCATAAATAAGTTGAGTCTTGATTATATCAAAATAGATGCTTGTCCAAATGATTGCATGTTGTATTGGGAAGATGATGTTAACGCCGAGACATGTAAGTATAGTCACACTTCTAGATGGAAGCCAGAGAAGAAGAGCAATACATATCATACACCGACCACAAATAAGAAGAAAAAAAAGAAGCAAAAGAAGAACCCTGCAAATTTTTTGCGATACTTTCCCTTAAAACCAAGATTGCAAAGATTGTTCATGTGTTCTAAAATTGCAGAGCATATGAGATGGCATGCAGAGGATGATAACAAAGATGGAACCTTACGACATCCTAGAGATGGTGAGGCGTGGAAGAAGTTTTGATACAACTTTTCCTGAATTTTCTTCTGATCCTCGAAATGTCCAATTAGGCCTAGCTAGTGATGGTTTCAATCCTTTTGGGACAATGAGTACTAGTCATAGCATTTGACCTGTTATTTTGGTTCCATACAACCTTCATCTATGGTTGTGTATGAAACAACCAAATTTTATCCTCTCAATGATTATTCCAGGTCCACGTGCACCAGGAAACAACATAGATGTATACCTCCAACCCCTTATTAAGGAGTTGAAAGAGTTGTGGAGTGATGGTGTTGACACTTTTAACTCATCAAAGAATGAAATATTTAGAATGCGAGCAGCTCTTATGTGGACAGTTAGCGACTTTCCTGGACTTGATAGCTTATCTGGTTGGAACACACATACTGGTCTTGCATGTCCCTCGTGTAATTTTGACGCAGAACCTTGTCGACTTCCTCATAGTAGAAAGTGGTGTTTTATTGGCCATCGTCGATTTTTATCTAGAAATCACAAATTTAGAATGATGAGGCATCGTTTTGATGGAACCGTGGAAGAGAGGACCCCTCCAAAGAAGTTATGAGGATCAGATATTTTTTAACAAGTGAAAGATATCAATGTCACATTTGGAAGACCGGCAGAGTTGAATCGTAAAAGAAAACGAAACAAGTAAAGAAATGATGATGAAGGTGGAACTCAACAATGGAGAAAAAAAAGCATCTTCTTTGATCTTCCATATTGGAAGTCTAATTTGTTGCGCCACAATTTAGATGTTATGCATATTGAAAAGAATGTGTTTTACAACATCATATATACCTTTCTAAATGATAAAGAAAAATCAAAGGATCATATTAAGGCTCAAAAAGATCTACAAGACATGGATATATGGCGCGATCTATGGCCGGATGAGAATGGTGAATGTCGGCTTAGTGCATTTACAATTCCAAAGAAGAAGAAATTGGCCGTCCTCAAGACTTTAAAGAATATCTTAGTGCCAGATGGTTATGCAAGTAATATATCTCGTTGCATTGATTTGGATGAAAAAATAATCTTTGGATTAAAGAGTCATGATTGTCATATCCTCATGCAACAGTTGTTACCGATAACAATTCGCAATGTTCTTCCAAATCAGGTCGTTGCAACTCTGGTAGAGTTTTCTTCCTTTTTTAGGCAGCTTTGTATGAAGAACTTAACCATCTCTGACCTAGAAAAGCTACAAAATCGAATTGTAGAAACCTTGAGTCATCTAGAGATATTGTTTCCCCCTTCATTTTTTACTATAATGATTCATCTGACTGTCCATCTAGTTGATGAAGTAAAACAAGGTGGGCATGTACATTATCGTTGTATGTATTTTGTTGAAAGGTAAAAACATTCTTATTCAAAATTATTGAATTGAATCTGGAATAGAATTTAAATATAAATAAGTTTTCTAACACTTCATTATCTTGATCATAGATTGTTAGGTCATTTTAAGTCTCTCGTACGGAACAAATCTCAATCAGAAGGCTTAATAGCTGAGGGGCATAAGGTTGAAGAAGTTCTAACTCTTTACTCTCGTTATTTTGATGAAATTAAGTCAAGGTTGAATCGACCTAAACGTGTAAACGATGAACCAAATCATAATGAAGCTTCTGGAAAGTCATCTATGTTTCCACAACAAGGTAAACCTATTGGAGGCTCCACAACAGAACCATTGACTACTTTTGAGAAAACTCAAGCTCATCGATATGTATTACTTAATTGCGCAGCAGTGAAGCCATTCATTGAGTATGAAATTTAAAATGATTTTGATTTTTACGAAATGTGTAGAATAATCAGGTAAAAATTTAATATATATAACAATTTTGTAGTGAATTCAGACAGCACATCAAAAGAAGTACAAGAGGTCGAAGAGTTTCAACAACAGAGGTAGAGAAGAGAGTTAGTAAAGAGTTTCCTGATTGGTTTCCTAAGAGAGTGAGTAAATTATTTTAGAATGTTTGTTTTGAACATATTTATTTGTCAATTTAGTATCTCTAACAGATATATTGTGTTTGTTTAGATAATGAACCCAGATATCGCAGAAACTATCTCTGATGATATGAAGTTTTTAGCACAAGGTCCTGCACAAGATGCAAGAAGATTTAGTGCTTATAACATTAATGGATTCAAATTTCGGACTTTATCTAGAGAACAAGGATCAAAAACTCAAAATAGTGGAGTAAGTGTAGATAGGTGTGCAAGACAAGCGGACCTGTCATATTATGGAAAGTTAGAAGAGATTATCGAGCTTAATTATTATGGCAGGTTCAAAGTTATTCTTTTCAAGTGTCTATGGGCTGATACTACTCGAAATAGAGGGTACAAAACAGATGCTTGGAAGTTTAACTGTGTCAATTTTTCTAAATTGATTCACACTGGTGATCGCAAGGATCATGATCCATATATTGAAGCATCACAAGAAAATATGGTCTACTATGTTGATGATGAGACTAATAAAGAATGGAGTGTCGTTGTACATCTAAAGCCAAAAGATTTGTTTGAAATGGGAGAGGTTGATGAAGAGGATCTGTACGAGAATGAGCCATATCAACCACAAGAATTTGGACAATTTTTTGATGATGACTACGAGAATATCCAAATTGCAATAGATGAGAATATGAATGAATGAAATAGCAAAGATTTGGACAATATTTTGCATTTTGAGCTGTTTTTTAAGAAGTTTTTAGTTGTTGGCTCTTCTCTTTTTAGTTTCTTGTAGTATGTGTTTGACGCTGCAATTTCTGCAATAATTTAGTACCTGTTTTTTCTACTTTTAGCTGCTGTTATTTTGTGTTTGAAACTGTAGTGTTTACAGTTTTTGGCTACTATTTTGTTGCTTTTAGGTGCTGAATTTTTGTGTTTAAAGTTGTTTCTACTGTGATTTATCTACTATTTTTTCAATTTTTAGTTGCTGATTTTGTGAGTTTTAAGCTGCTGTTTCTGCAGATTTTTGGTTGCTGTTTTTTTAGTTTCAGGTGCTTATTTTTTATGGTTAAGATGTAGTATTTGCAGGTTATTAGTTGCTGATTTTGTGAGTTTTGGGCTGCTTTTTCGTTGCTGTCTTTTTAGTTTCAGGTGCTTATTTTTTATGGTTAAGATGTAGTACTTGCAGGTTATTAGTTGCTGATTTTGTGAGTTTTAAGCTGCTGTTTGTGCAGATTTTTGGTTGCTATTTTTTTAGTGTCGGATGCTTATTTTTTATGGTTAAGATGTAGTATTTGCAGGTTATTAGTTGCTGTTTTTTGGCGTTTTAAGCTGCTGTTTCTGCAGATTTTTGGTTGCTGTTTTTGCAGTTTTTAGCTACTATTTTGTTGTTTTTAGGTGCTGAAATTTTGAGTTATAAATTGTTGTTTCTACTGTGATTTATCTACTATTTTTACAATTTTTAGTTGCTGATTTTGTGAGTTTTAAGCTGTTGTTTCTGCAGATTTTTGGTTGCTGTTTTTTTAGTTTCAGGGTCTTAAGATAAAGTTTTAAGCTGTTGTTTTTGGCTGAAT
Source organism: Solanum chiquidenum (assembly GCA_029582725.1). Classification (NCBI taxonomy): domain Eukaryota; kingdom Viridiplantae; phylum Streptophyta; class Magnoliopsida; order Solanales; family Solanaceae; genus Solanum; species Solanum chiquidenum. The sequence continues at coordinate 8,963 of JAJOOS010016840.1, forward strand.
TTTTTTTAAATTCTTATGAAGCTAATTGATTCATGCTACAGGATTTGAAATATTGAATTGCCAGCATGCCAAAGTTCAAGCGTTTACAGAAAAAACAAAACTCAAATCAATTAGTATCTGATTCTCAAGGTGCGGAATCAACACATTCATTTCTCCAATCAACATCATGTCTGCCACCACATCAGACCACATCATTTCTGGCCACAACACATTCAGTCCCACTATTTCAGCCGACATTGCAGGCGCCTCCAATATTTCAGCCTGTATCACAGTCATCTCAATCAGTTGACTCGGCATCACATTCAGCTACGATGGATCAACTTATGTCACAACTGGCTCTGACAACTTATCCTACATCACAACCATCTCATTTTGTTCACTCGACATCACATCCGGCTTCAACAGAACAAGACTCGTCACAACAAGTTCCAACAGTTCAAGCTCCATTCAAAAAGCGTATTGGGCGTGAATCACAGTCATATTGGACTGTAGAAGCAATAGGTAAATAATTTTGAGTATCAGCGCATATTCAATAACCATTATTTGTTTCTCTCATAGCTTCAACTTATCTTTGTTTTTATTACAGATTCAGAAAATAATGTCAAAAGGCTCAAAGTAAAAAAAACAGATGTGCTTAATTTATCAGGTGATGAACTTATTGTGGTTAATTTTGATTACCTGAATGAACCATTTGGAGAGGCTCGTAGACTTTTTTCAGGCTTTTGTGGAATTTTAGCATGTGATTGTTCTTTATTTCCAATCAACTTTGAGAAGTGGTTGAGTGTGCCTATGTCATACTTAAATCGTGTCTTCGATCAAATTATAAAGGTATAAGCTTACAACTAGACTCTTACTCTATTTTACTTTTTGGTGAGAAAGATAATTGGTAATTTCAATATTATATTTGCAACCAATAGATAAGCTAACTAATTTTTTTTTTCTTGAAGCCCAAGTTCTCCTTTAAGACAACAGAGTCAAATGCGTGACAACATATTTATAAATCTATTGGAAAGAAGTGGGCTGCAAATAAGAACAACTTGTGGAAGTTAGTCGAAAACCCACTTAAAAGTAAGGTTGAGATTATTGATAATGTGCCAGATGAAATTCCACGAGATCAATGGATTTCTTTTGTTGATTACCAATATAAAGATTCAACAAAGGTACTTATGTTACTACTTTTACTAGTCTTTATTATCATGTAACTGTTTGATTTTTTTAATTAAGTTTTGTATATTTTTTACAAGGAAATGCGTAGAAGAAATACTAAAAATCAGAAAAAATAGACAATTCCACACACAGGTGGCTCCAAAGCGAATGCTACGAGAAGGGCAGAAATGGTGATTAGTAAATTAACTTATTATGTATTCATTTTTGAGTAGTAAATTATTCTTATTTGGATTTTTTATTTGTAGATGGCTGAAACAGGACAAAGACCTGGACGAGCACAAATATATATTGCTACTCATAAAAATAAAGATGGATTATATGTTAATGAAGCTGCAAAAGAAATATGTGTAAGTTTCTTCATGAATTCTAATTGTATTTCAACAAGATAAAAAAAGATTGGGCAATAGTTGTGTACTAGTTGATTAATTGATGGAGGTTATCTAGACTCAATTCTTTGCTATTTAATTGTATTATGATGGCTTGTGGTCCCATACCTCTAACTACTCATGTTCTTACGTGTACATATAAGTAGTTTTTATCTTTCTGTCTTTACTAAGGTGATTCCAATATTACTTCTTGTTTATTTGCGGCATTGATTTTGTATGTATAGGAAAAAATTGAGCTAACTTTGAGCCAAAGTACCATGGATGAGTTTCAAATTTCGCCAAATGATGTTGTTGGTAAGGTTTTAGGAAAAGAGCACTCTAGAAGGGTTAGATGTTTGGGATTAGGAGTTGTCCCAAGTAAAGTTTTTAAACAAGTAAGACCGCGTTTTGGTGGCGCAAGTGCTTCAAGTAGTGAAGGCTCATGTTCGTCCCAATGCCAAGAGAACCACAATCAAATGATGAATGCTCATAATCAAATGATGAATGCTTTTAAGGCGTATATGATAATGAAAGAAGGGATGATACCATAACAATTTGCGGGGTTCTTTGCTTCTCCTTCGACAAATTCTTCTACAACAACTGTAAATAATGTTCTTACATTTCTATTTTCATTTGATTTGTATATTGCTTCTCCTTTCTTTAATGCATTTTTTGTTGACATATATTAACTGATGATAAGTATAGTTTGAAACATAATATTTTCCAAGGATTTTACATTTTTTCATATCATTTAATTAATTTTATACTTTATTTTTTTATGCAGCCAAGTGATGCTGCTAGTGAACCAATTCCGCCTGTGCACACAAGAAGATCATGCAGTGGTGATAGTAATCCTAGCCATGACAACCGTTGATTATATTGTAGTGAACCAATTCCGCCTATATTCTTAGCTAATTAATTTGATGACAAGATTGTGTGATTGGAGGGGATGTTAAAATGTTGGATTGGATATTTTGTGTTTAGATTTAGTGTTTGATTTTGATGAACATATTTGAAGTTGACAATATCATTTTAGCGACTATTGATAATGCAATATTTTTGTGACTTTATGATATGTCGTTATAGAATATATATTTCTTCACCTTCAGACATATTTTGAATTTGATTATGGTCTATAGCTTAATTAGTGATTCTATAAATAATATATGAATAAAAGTATATTGAATGAATTGTAGAGCTTATGCGATTGCTCAGATCTTTCAATATAAGCAATTGCAAAATTGTGGAGGTTTTAAACCCCTGCTATTTGTAACTGAAAAATAATATCAAAAGATTTAATTTTAAATTAGTGTGGGTCAACCTCCGCAAAGTAACCCCGCTAATTGATTGTGGGAGTCAAAGAAAAACTGCCGCAAATTGCTTGCGACAACTCTTATTGTGGGAGTTTTTACAACTACCGCAATACTAGATTGCGGGGGTTTTAAACCCCCACAAACCTTAAAATTAGCCCCCGCTATTTAAGCATTTTTTTGTAGTGATCCTTAAAAATCCCTAACCCTAAAAAAAGTCTAAGCTCTAAACCCAATAAAGCCCTAAATCGTATATGTTAAACCCTAAAAAAACACAAAAGAACCCTAAGCTCTAAACCCTAAACCTATAAAACTCTAAAAAACCCAAAACCCTAAACCCTAAAAAACTAAGTAAAACCCTTAAACTAAAACCCTAAATCTAAAAAAAACTTAATCCCTAAACCCTAACCTAAAACCCTAAATCTAGAACCTAAAACCCTAAGAAACCCCAAATCCTAAACCTTAAGAAAATCTAAATGCTATAAACCCTAAAATAAACCCTAAAACCCATTTAAAACCCCTACAGCCATATGCTCTGAACCCTAAATCCTAAAATTTTGTAACAACTTTGCCACCGCATCTGGATCAGTGCCATCTAGAACATTTACAAGCCAAGAAATAATACCAAGCTATTCAACACAAAAACTCTCATGAAAAAACTAAAGCATAGAGAAAAGTGCCAAAACATAAACAAGGAAACAAGTTCTAAAACCAAAACTGCAAAGTTATGTATAAGAAAAAAGAACTATGAGTATGTATCACTGCATTTACAACCTCACAAATGAAAGATTTTTCATACATATCCAGTTCTGATGCTTAGGATCCTATATATTTCTTCAGAAGAAATATATCTATCATGATCCTGATTCCTGGAAATTTTTCTTTTCTACTACAGTACTTCACAACACTCTGTACTGATACTAAAATTAGTACATCCCTTCCAAAAGGCGTTTGATAACTAAAAAGTAAAGGTTCATAGTTACATTCTAATATGGCAGAAAATAACGGCAGTACTGGAGGATTTCGTGTCTGTGAAGTTCACGACCCCAAATGAAAGAAAAAAAACAGATTACACTAACTAAACAACTACATTAATAGCCTTATAGAAATAAAATATACACATACAAAAGAAATAAGCAAAAAAGGCATTTCAGAAACATTGAAAGTCATTCTTAATAAGCTATGGCCTTAATAAAAAGCATGGTCTTTTGTTTTTATGGACAAAAAGAGTTAAATACAACAACAAGAAGTTTACAAGAGCAACACCGTTGTCCGCTTGTACAAGAGGGTGCTTTACAAAAGGTGCACAACACCATCTTTTTATTTCTCATTTTTTCTTAGGTTAAGGCAAAGTAAATTTCATTAAATAGTATCAAGAAGGTACTGCAAGTCTGCAAAAGTACAAAAAGTAAATTTCTCTTACGTTTGGTGTTTTATAAGTTGAAACAATACAAACTTGGTGTTGGAAGAATATTGTAAAAAACTGGGAAATTATTGTGCTTACAATAGCCTCCTTAGAGGATCCTGTTGATAGCATATTATGCACATTTCACTAGAGTCACTTTTCTTCTAATAAGGTAAAGACATTATTCATAACTATAATCAGTACAGATTTTACACTGGGTAAGGTTATGTAAAGTATTAAATAATCAATAGCTCCTACGCTATCCCTGTGGTATTGCTATGATGCATCCAGGAATCAAATAAGAGGTTTTCCAAACTATTGAACAACTCTACATATTACAAACACACAAGAGATTGCAGAATCTTACCAAAAAGCTTTCATCAAGTGAACATATCATGTGTATTATCTTAGATTTTGAAACTCCATCCCTGTTTTAAACTGATATATCACACTCGATTCTCGTACCACAATCAACAACTTTCAGAATGGGCACCTTTGCAGTTGTTTTTGGATGAACACAAGAAACATGCCCACATCCTGAAGCATGGAAAACAACATATGAAAAAAAGACAAAACACACTAAATCCTTACAGTGAAAAATAAAATGTTAGGAATTCATAGTCACAAACAAACAAACAAAACATGAGGAGACACCCTACACATTTCCAGTTTTATGGATTTTTCACATTTCCTGGTCTGTTTTTCTACTTTTCTTATGATATTAAAGTATTTCTAATAATTAAAGAATAAAATTACATGTAGTATCGATATCTCTTGCATTCCCTTATTGCTATAGACTTATGATATACAACTTTCTTCACCATTTCGCTGTCTCCCATTGAAATTTCACATTCTTCTTTTTTCCTTCCTTTTTTTTGGGACAAGTGCCATTGAACTTTCCCTTCCAATAAAATTATGATTTGATGCATATATAAAGGTAGGGGATAAAATATCCATCATTTGGCAAATGTACAAACTAAAAAAAGAAATAGATGAAGTTTACTAGGCTTTTTCAAGACATACAACTATTTCCTTCCTTTTCTTGACATCTCCTTTCTTCTCCTTTTACCTCCTCTAAGTTCTAACTAGGCAACCACTAACTCTTTCCACTTACTAATGAGATGGAAACCAGACAAATATTTTTCCATGAAAAATCTTCAGTATGTTCAATTTGCAGCAAAATTGTACAGAGCCTCATTAGTACTTCTATGTGTTGACTATAGTAAGAATCAATATCCTTCTACGCTTTCTTTTTTCTTATCAATGCAATTTCTTGTTTTTCATTATTTTCTACCACATTTACCTGTTACATTGCAGACATAATTGTGGATGGTATTCCATTCTAAGTTGCATAGAGACTCTGTACTTTCAATGCTGCACTCGTGTTGGATTCTCAAAAATTACATTTATTTTGGAGAATCTGAGACACACTTGTTGACATTTTTGAATAGTCCAAGTAACATAGATTCCATTGAAAAAAAATAAGAAAACCAGGTCTCTTTATAAAAATAAATGTCACATGACATTTGCCTTAGTGGAAAAAGTCATTCCCTCATTTATTTAGTTGGTTCTACTAATGGAAATAGTCATTTCCTTGAAGTGGAAACATATTTTTTTACCTGGAGAACATTCACATCAGTAATTATACTTCGTCTAAAATTTGATAAACTCTTCAATGTAACATGTATTACATTTTTTGTTAGGACGCAGAGGCAGAAATCCATGAAATAATGATAGTATCAAGGAAAAAAAGGAATTAACTCAAAGATTTACTTTGAAGTGCGTATAATGTCATGACCTAGACCATCATGATTGGCTCCCAAACCAACCCTCCAGTGGGAGAACCATTAATACTAATTAGCTAACCCAAGAACTAGAAATTTAAAGATACGAAATCAGGTTTAAATGTAGAAATAAAGTAGAGGTCTCATAAACTCCAAAAGTCTAGCAACGACTATCAAAACATTGCGAAAATATTCCCTAGAAACTGAAAGTTAGTGTACCAAAACTCTAAAGTTCAACAAATCTAAAGAAAATGGGTACAACCCAATTAAACATATGATTATCTAACTAGAAAGTTTGAGTCCGAAAGGAGTGGACTAAACATTGAGAACTCATGGCAGCCTGGAAGAACTGGCTCACCCTTGAATTCGATTGATCACTGATCTCCTAGATGAGGAATGTCAGTAGCCGTCTGAAGATGCCATGTACTCAACAAAGAAATAGTAAGTGCAGTATCAGTACACAACCACAATGTACTGGTAGGATCACACATCTATTCAAGTAAGCACAACATATATGAGAATTCACAACAAGTAAACACACATATACCGAACATATACAATATTAATTATCATTTAAGGAGCAACATACCATTTCACATTTCTAATATCAAGTAAATATACATATATGACTAGTCAATGGTCCTCACATGGAACCCATACCAAAACTGTTAGTGTGCCTGATCGTGACACCCAATCCAAGTTAGTGTGTCGAAACGTGACACCCATTCCCATATGTATGTCAGTACGTGACATCCGATCCCAGTTAGTTGTGTTGGAACGTAACATCCGATCCATTCAACAAGACACAATCACAATCACAATGTACATTCTCATAATCATACAATAAAGTGTTTATTCATGGCATACAATTATTTGTTCATATTAATTCGCATGTGATCAATAGTGCAATATTAACTTACATACATGCATTACAATGAAGCAAATACTAACATACATCACACAGACATGAAATCAAACCATCGCCTACCTCGAAAATAATCTTGAATCCTCCTAAGAAACATTCTTCCCTTTCTGGATTCTTTTCACTTGTCTAGGTCCACAAACAACAAACTAATCCAAGGATCAATAAACGAGGCCTAATTCCTAGATTACAATAGAAATTATCAACCTTAGGCTAACCCCAAGATCCTAATATCCAACATAGGGCTTTTCCACCATTATTTTTCAGGTC